>WBNM01006468.1:0-12957 GCA_013399055.1 Ramphastos sulfuratus
TTGGGGATAAAAGATACTTTGGACCGACTGACTTAAAAATCCTAGAAACTGGCTTAAAAATCTTTTGCTAGCAGCTACTGGAGATAAAAGATACTTTGGAGACAGTTGAGGTAAGGGGCAGTTAAAAACTCTAAAAAGGCTAAAAGGTTTCTTAAGCTCCAACAGCTCAGCTGAAAGGTCTTCTGCCATACTTTTCTCCTCGATTAGCATTACATAAACCGGCCATATCTGACTTGCTGCGTAACCCAAGTGGCGCTCAGCCTTTTATGCGGCATCCAAAATTTCACACCCCATCAGCGCGCGTCGGAGCTATTTTATCTTGGCAATTAATTTATTATTTTTCAGAACACAGCCAAGCTTTGTTTTTTCAAGTCATTCATAACTTTATAAATCAGCCCCCGCGCATGAAGCCCTGCATCTGTGAACCGTAGAAAATCCTTGCGCTCAGGCGATTAAGCTCCTGACACTTTTTGCTGATTAATAATCGGGAAAAGAATAAGATCAGAAGCAAAATAAATGATCATTTAATAGAGAAACTCACAAAACAGCCCTTTAACTTACATATTCCATCATGTTATTCGTTTCACATTTCCTTTTGCTTAGTCTCCAATGCAAGCACAGCTAGAGAGGGAGGAGAGCAAAAGAAGACAGATGAGCTGTATTTTATCGCAGCACACAGACTGGCCCATTTGTCCACCTTTCATATTTTTCCTTCAACAAAAGCATCTGTTTCCATACTGTGCAATTCAAACTGCAACAGTACGAAGCTGCTCCCCGCGGCACTCACCTTGTGGTATAACCTATTGTTTTCCCATTCTAATAACTTCTCAATCGATCTTCGTGTCTGGAAGACAAATGAGAAAGAATTTTACTCTTGACTGGCTTTAGAAAAACTTTGGTTTGCAGCTGCTTTTGTGTGAAAAGGAGAGAGGTACAGGACAGTGACTGAGTACAGGGTGGTCTGAAGTACTAGCAAAAACTTCTCCGGTATTGAATAGTAACTAGAACAGAAACAGCTTTTTATGGCACCCAAATAGCTACCTTCGACCACTTCTGAACAAAACCCCTTCCACTCCGACTCCTAACAGCAGTTGCAACTTCAGAACCACAGAAATTTTGAAGCCATCTAAGCAGGAAAGCAAAAGCACTGCTCCCCCAGCATCCACAGTCTAAATACACCTCTAAGGGCAGCCTCTAAACCGACAAACATTGAGACCATTTTGCAATACTGTAGGTCAAGGACAAATATGCCATGCTTGGAATAAACTAATATATAAGCATATATGCTTGGAATAAACTAATATATAAGCATATATGCTTGGAATAAACTAATATATAAGCATATATGCTTGGAATAAACTAATATATAAGCATATATGCTTGGAATAAACTAATATATAAGCATATATGCTTGGAATAAACTATAAAGTATTATAAAGTATATATACTTGGAATAAAAGTATATAAGAAAAGTAGTTAAAAAAAAAAACCACACACAAACACACACCAAATTTTTGTTGCTTTTATATCAGGATTTTAGACTGAAAGCCAAATGGGGAAAGTTACAGCAAAGTGCACAAGTGAAGGGTACAAAAGTTACAGTAAACTGCTCAAATGAACGCTGCTAAATCTGTGATTTGTATGCTGAGCCAACCCAGCATTTAGGATTCTAAAGCAAAGCTCTGCTGCCCATGTTGTCCATACTTGACACTTCAGAGGGGGAATCCTGAAAGCTGTTCTGCACAGCTTTCAAGATTATGCATTAAAGGACACTCCGTGCTGCAAAGTTTCACAGTGTTTTGAAGAGAATTATTCAGTTATATTTACATTTGAGAAATACATTCTGACATTTATGGTCATTTGACTGCCAGAATATATATATACTGCGTAGCTCAAAATGGGATTTGCTCCTGCCCCTGAATAAAAAGAGGATAATTCATGGCACCAGGTGTTAAGATGAGACCAACAGAGCTGCAGGTGCAAAAGGACGGAGCAATGACAAGGATCAAATGCAACTTGGTGCAGCTGCAGCTTCCTTACAAGGCAGAGAGGGGGTGAGGGGAAGGGATGAGAAAGCATCTTGCTGTTATCACTGCAAAGGACAAGAGCTGGAAATGAATCCTACCAAGTCAAACTAAATGCTGGAGCGAGAAACAACAACGCCCAAGTAAAAAAGAAACACCAAGACAACAAATCTCCCATCAAACCCTAACACCTTGACTTTCAAACCTGAGTTTCTCTCTAGTTTAATACCCAAGTGGTTGTGGGGAAAGGCATCTAAGCATGTGCTGTGGTCACATGATTAAAAAAATTAGCTCGTTGCTACCTCTGTTACACTGAAATTTTTATCAGAGCTTAATTTTAAAAGCGCAAGTCAAGGAATTATCAGGAGGTGGATGTGCCAGTGACTACTTCAGCGCATCCATTGGGAACGGAGCATTTTTGGGGGTTATTGTTATTATTATGTTTTTTAAAGACAGTGCCCTTTAACAATAATCAGTAGACCTCACTTGTTTCTTTGTAAAGATAGCCTTTTAGAGTCTGCTCTCCTTTTAAATGAAAATAGGGCAGCAGTTATGGTCACACTTTTGTTAATTTAGTTGCCAGTCAGCTCCAAATCAAAAGAAAATAAGGCTGCAGAGTGTAATTAACATTCAGTTCAGTCGTTTTGTCCCTTGTCTAGCCCCCGAGCTTTGTTAAAATTGCCATCTGAATGCTGAAGGCTGTAGGGAAATCGATTTGATTCTAATCGCACCATGAAAAGAACATGATCTAACTGCTTTCAGCCCTCCGTAAATCTGTACTAGGTCTTTAGCACAATGCAACTTCCAATTTAAAAAGCACTGAATGTCTCGTCAATGACTTTGTGAAGAAAAAAGAACAAGGAGCAGACATAAAAATTCCAATAGTTGTTTAAGCATTAAAGTTCATTTGCATCACAGCAAACCTGAAAAGGGCTGACCTCTCAAACCGCCTCTCAGGTCTATGAAGTTGTAGCCTTGACAAGCTCACATTGACAGAGCTCATTGACTCTGAAAGGCTACTCTATCAATGGTGAAAAATGGCAATAGGTTCTACTCTGAGCAGGCATCTGCCTGCCCACCCGCTGCTAAACCAATGGCAAACCCGATTCAAAACCTGAATCTACCTTGTAATCTTCCTTTCCAGGAGCTTTTAATAATAGATTAAGATCACTATACGATTTAATTTTCATTGTTTGCCCCAAAGAGTGTGAAAAACATCCCAAGCTTTTCGAATTCCATTAAAATTACAACTATATTACAATACAGGCACATAAATAAGAAATTGATAGGTGGGTTAGGTACTATTAATTGGGTTGTTTAAATAAGAACGCGGTCTGAAGTAACTCGACTAGCACCAGATAAAAACTTGCAGCCTTCAGACCCAGATTATTTCTCCTCCCAGAGCCTTAAAGATGAATCCTTCCCATAAGAGTGCAATTTGGGCTAGCCATAGCTCCCAAAACACACCACGTTATCAAAAGGAGAAATGCTAATTAAAATTAGATTGTGAAAATATTTCTGCAAACCTCAGAGCTGGGAATAAAAAAAAAATAAAATTAAATTTAAAAAGGGGCAAAGCAATGAATTAAGCAGCATCACACAATTCACTATAGTAAGTTTTCTTCCTGCTTGACAGGTGAAAAAAAGCACTTGCACGTGCAGCTTAATTAATCACTGCTCTTGACATCTCGGTGATTTACAGTGAGGAGCAGGTGAGGATATACAAAACCAGAAAGGAACACTTGATTTGAGTGTAGCATTTCCAGCACACTAGGATGACAAGCTTATATATTCTAATCAATGGTGTACAGAAAAACCCATACAGCAAATTATTTGTTAGCCACAACAAAAGCACAAATTAAGTGGAAGAGAGACTTACTTATTTAGGAAGATTTAATACTAGCCAGCTTTTAAATTGATTTTTTTGTTTTCTTCTTCTTAAAAAAAAAAAAAATCCAATCTGATACTTAAAAGTTAAAATTTTAATTCAAGCAGAGTTTTTTAGCAGAGCAAACGATAAAATATGCTTTGTAAAATCAAAGAAGTCTTTTATGTTACCCACAAAACTTGGGAAGATAAACCCCTTTAATCAACTGTGTAACTGCAATGTTTCATGAAGCATTCCTGGAAATTAACTGATTCTTCCAAGATATTAATGTTTGACATGGGCTTTAAGAAAAGGGAAACAAGGCTGGAAATAAAAGCCCAATTCAGAACACATTTTCACCAATGTTTATTGCTCCCATTTAAAGAAAGTTTTGCCCTTAAACATGAACAACAACCAAAAAAAGATTAAGGATGAACTTTTTATGCAGAAACAAGGCAGGAGTGAATACAAACAGTGTGTTACCTGTATCACCAACTGCATGACCTATCTTAGAATGGGTTGGAAGGGACCTTCAAAGGTCATCTAGTCCAATCTCCTTGCAGTCAGCAGGGGCACCCTCAGCTAGATCAGGTTGCCCAGAGCCTTGTGGAGCCTGACCTTAAATATCTCCAAGAATGGGGCCTCAACCACATCCCTGGGCAACCTGTACCAGTGTTCCACTACCCTCATGTCTTCGCAGTGCTTAGTGAAGTTAGCTTACAGCTATGGCCTGGAGGCTGTGCAGCCACATGAAGCCCCCTCAATTCCTGCTGTAAATCAGTGGCTGGCACAACATTAAACAAAAGGATTTTACATGGCTCCCCAAACGGTGCTAATTTCAGCACCTCCCTTTGAGTGGGGAAACACCACAGACAGTAACAATATCACATTTCACTATCAACTTCATTCATAGCTGACTGGCAACAACAGAAGAATCTCCTGCGTTATGTATTTGATCTTTGGCTTCTCATCTGAAATCCCCAAAACAGATAAATGCTAGTGCATCACTAGTCCAAGAAGCAGCACCCAGAGGTTTTCAGACTCCTCAGTGCATCACTAGTCCAAGAAGCAGCACCCAGAGATTTTTCAGACTCCTTAGTGCATCACTAGTCCAAGAAGCAGCACCCAGAGCTTTTCAGACTCCTTAGTGCAACACCAGTCCAAGAAACAGCTCCAAACTAGCTCAGAAAAAATGCCCAGGAAAAAAAAAACAAAACCACTTTATGGTCAAATTTGAAAATACAGAGACCAATTAAAGCTGATTTTTGTTTTCATATGGCCAGAATTTGCATTCTAGTTCATAGAAAAAAGGTGAAAAATCTTATCAGGGGTCTGGACATCACTCCTTGCTCAAAGAGAGAAATGATGGAAGCAGGAATTCTCCATTCTGCAAACAAGCAGATACCTGACTACAAAATTTATAACCAAGTAAATTTAGCTATCAGCACAATGAAACATAGTCAGATGACAAATGAGTTGCATGACTCTAAGCTCACTTTCAATGTGACAGAACATCCCTGAAGTCAGTTTTGAGGCCCATATTGGTGCCACAAAAAATGCCAAAGCTGTATCACAGCATCAAGAGAATGGTTTGAGTTGGAAGTGACCTTGAAGATCATCTAGTTCTAACTTCCCTGACATGCAAGGGGCACCTTCTCCTAGACCAGGATGTTCAAATCCTTGAATCATAGAATTGTTTCATTGGAAATGACCTCTAAGACCTCTAAAACCTCTAAGACCATCGAGTCCAGCCACTGCCCTAACCCCACCATGGTCATCAAACTAGGTCCTGAAGTGCCTTGAGGGACAATGACTCCCTGGGCAGCCTGTTCCAATGCCTGACCACTCTTTCTGCAAAGAAATTTCTCCTACTATCCAACCTAAACCTCCCCTGGTGCAACTTGAGTCCATCTCCTTTTGTTCTGTCACTTGATTAGACTTAAAAGAAATTTCCCCTCAAATACAGACAATCCAGAAGACTCAAGGTGCTAACTTGGTGTTTTAGCCACCAGATATTTTAGCTGTCCTACAAGAGCTAAGTCACCAAGTAAGTGCAGTTAGCTACTTTCTCTAATGAGGTGACAGTGACTAGAGTGGAAACTTCACACTATGGAACAGGCTTGTGAAGAAATGGTCTTGACCTCAGCAAAACTTCCCTTGAGAAGGCCTAATTGAGATGTGGAAAATCCAATTTCACAGGCAGGCAGGTGTTGAACTGCTCCATGAAGCATCAGGGTAACTAATGCTGTTAACCGAATTTGTAAAGGAAGATTTGTAACTCTTATTCTAGGATTAAATTCTAGCTCAGATTCTTGGTCATAAGGAAACAAAAGCCATGAATCCTTGTTTCCTCCGAGTAAATTATTCAGATCTGGGCCATGACAATCTAAAGCATCCACCTCCTGCTGAAGAACATGATCTCAGAATGAGCTGTATACAGAAAAGAAACACAGAACACAGAACTGCTCATATCAGGGATGAAAGCAGAACTGAAACTCCACCAAATACCTCCTCTGGTGCCATCCACTGTGAGAAATTATAAACCAAATGTGGATGGAAATTCCACCTCCATCTTTTCTTTTAGGGTTACTGTGTGCAGTTCTGGAGCCCCCAGCACAGGAAGGACATGGAAGTGTTGGAGCCAGTCCAGAGGAGGGCCACAAAGATGATCAGAGGGCTGCAGTAGCTCTCCTACGAGGACAGCCTGAGAGAGTTGGGGCTCTGCAGCCTGGAGAAGAGAAGGCTTCCAGGAGACCTTAGAGTAGCCTTCCAGGATCTGAAGGGGGGTACAGGAAGGCTGGGGAGGGACTATTTATAAGATCTTGCAATGACAGGACAAGGGGCAATGGGTTTGAACTGGCAGAGGGGAGATTTAGACTGGATGTTAGGAGGAAGTTGTTTGCAGTGAGGGTGGTGAGACACTGGCACAGGTTGCCCAGGGAGGTTGTGGCTGCTCCCTCCCTGGAGGGGTTCAAGGCCAGGGTGGACGAGGCCTTCAGTAACCTGTGCTAGGGGGAGGTGTCCCTGCCTATGGCAGAGGGTTGGAACTAGATGATCCTTGAGGTCTCCTTCCAACCTTACCATTCTATGAAATATTACCTTGGGTCTGTCTCCCTTGCTGATTTCCAGAATATCCAGGAGCATGCTATGAAACACAGTTCAAGGCCCAGTACAGGTGGAAAAACTAAAGAATCTCAGGTTACATCTCTGTGCATTCCCATTCATTTGAAGCCAGCTGGCAGGGAGCAGCTTACATCCGTATCAGTGAGTTTTCATAACCTCCAAACCACTCTCAGTGCCTGCAGCATTCTGATAATGCCTAGGAACTGTTACACAATGCAGACCCAGGGCCTGCCAGGGACCTCTCCAAGAGTGCAAATTGTAAAACATCAATTCTTAGGAACACTCCCAGGTTTAATTTCTTAGTATGTAAGAAGCCTAAGGGCAGGGGCAAAGAATGGAAGAGAAGCTACATGGACAGATAGTCTGAAAGCCAGCACAGTTTAACAGAATAATTCTAGAAGACCCTTTAAAAATCCAACACTTCACTAATGTGCAAGTTGAAGAGAATGTTCTCACTAGAAGGGACAATTTCTACAGTGCCCTGCCTGTGTTAAGATCAAACCAGAAAGTGACTGGACCATAAGCAGGTTGATCCTGCAGCTAGTTAATCAATTTAGAAAAATTTAATCTGGCTACTTAAAAAAAAAACCACAAATTTTTTTTCATCACCACCATCATCATCATTGTTCCAAATTTTGTCATTTATTCCAAAATGTTGTTTTTATGAGGAACAAAGGCCAAGGCACTTTCCATGTATGATTGATATGGTAGTAGATCTATCAATTCCTTCAAGCCTTCTCTTTTGTAGAAAAGCTGCTTCCCCCATCTTCCCAACTGTTTTGGCATCAGTCACATTTCCTGAACTACCTGGGGTTTGTCATTGTTAAATAAAAAGTTCCTCTCTTCACAGGATGCTAGGGCTTGGAAGGCACCCAAAGAGATCATCCAGTCCAACCCCCCTTGCCAGAGCAGAACCAGAGCATCTTAACACAGGTCACACAGGAACACATCCAGACAGGCCTGGCAAGGTTCCACAGAAGGAGACTCCACAACCTCTCTGGGCAGCCTGTGCCAGTGCTCTGAGACCCTTACAGTCAAGAAGTTCTTCCTCATGTTGAGGTGGACCCTCCTGTGCTGCAGTTTGCATTCACTGCTCCTTGACCTATGCCAGGGCACAAGTGAGCAGGGCCTGTCCCTGTCTCTTCTTTCCTCAGCTCCAGCCCTCAGGTATTTATAGACATTGCTCAGATCCCCTCTCAGCCTTCTCCTCTCCAGACTGAACAGCCCCTCAGGGCTCTCAGCCTTTTTGCAGATTCTTTTATCAGTTTGCATTTGTTCTCATCCAGAAATTCCTAAGGACAGAATTTTAAAACTGATCCTCCCTAACCTGATTTCCAAATGTCACTTTGGCAGGGATGGCATCCAGAATGAGCCTGTGGCCAAGAGGGCTAATGGGATCCTGGGGGGCATTAGGAAGAGTGTGTCCAGCAGATCAAGGGAGGTTCCCCTCTGCTTCTGCTCTGCTGAGACCTCATCTTGAGTACTGCCTTCAGTTTTGGGCTCCCAAGTTTCAGAGGGACAGAGATATGCTGGAGGGAGTCCAAGGGAGGGCTATGAGGATGAGGGGACGAAGTACTGCCTGGTGAGGAGAGGCTGAGGGACCTGGGGCTGCTTAGTCTGGAGAAGAGAAGACTCAGAGGGGATTTAATGTCTCTAAATCTCTGAGGGCTGGGGGTCAGGAGTGGGGGGACAGGCTCTGCTCACTTGCTGCCTGGGATAGGACAAGGAGCAATGGATGGAAGCTGCAGCACAGGAGGTTCCAGCTCAACACAAGGGGAACTTCTTGCCTGGAAGGGTCCCAGGGCACTGGCACAGGCTGCCCAGAGAGGTTGTGGAGTCTCCTTCTCTGGAGCCTTTCCAGGCCTGTCTGGATGTGTTCCTGTGTGCCCTGAGCTGGATTGTCTGGTCCTGCTCTGGCAGAGGGGTTGGACTGGATGCTCTCTTTGGGTCCCTTCCAATCCCTGACATCCTGTGAGCCTGTGATCTTGATGGGCTTGAGAAGTGGGCAAATGCCAACTCCATGAGGTTCAACAAGTCAAAGTGCAATGTCCTGCATCTAGGTCAAGCAACAGGCTGCCCAGAGAGGCTGTGGCTGCTTTCTGCCTGGGGGTGTTAAAGGCCAGGTTGGATGAGGCCTTGAGCAGCTCAGCCTAGTTGAGAGGGTTCCCTTGGTGGGAGGTTGGAGGAGATGAGCTCTGAGCTACCTTCCAACCTGAGCCATTCTAGAATTCTATGACCTGACAAGCAGCTAGACTGCTTTTAGCATGCTCTTCAAAACAGCTCATTGTAATTCTTATCTAGCTCATAAGTGTCTTCTTTCAGAAATCTGTCAAATTGAACACAAAAAGCAACACAAAAAGCAATATTAAAACCAAATTGCTTCATGATCTGTGACCCCCTCCACATACCTCAACCATCACAATGCAGAAGGTGCTGTAACATGAAGATGCTAATCCCATGTGTATTATTTTGACTAATATTGGAATGTTCCAAGATATCACTTGTTCTGCAGCCCCTATTACCAGAGGGGTATGGAGGTGCTGGAAGGTGTCCAGAGAAGGGCCACGAGGATGAGCAGAGGGCTGGAGCTGCTCTGCTGTGAGGACAGACTGAGGCAGTTGGGGNCCCTTTAGAAAAGCAAGTGAAAACCTGATAAACCTTTAGAGGATGCCCTGAAGGAAATAAAATCTGACTTCACATAGAGAAAAAGTAATAATAACAATAATAATTAGAGCTATGCACATGATGATTTCACATTTACAGTGTGCTACAAGCTTTGTCACTTTAAGTTGAGTATGTGGAGGACTTATTGACTCTTCTGACCAAAATGACAAATGAATAATTTTAAAAGACATAATAAACCAGATCTCAATCTTCCAGTTCTTTTAAAGCTTTCAATTCATAGCTATTACAAAAATAATATTAACAATAAAGTATGACTTTAAAGACCTCTGAATAGACTTGAAGATAATTATATAGTCCTGCTCTGGCAGGGGAGCTGGACTCAAAGAGTTCCAGAGGTCCACTCCAATCCTCTGATCAAGAATGTTCTACTTCAAAAGCTTTAATAAGCTGAATAGAGCCAATACAGAGATCAGGTGTCTTAGTGTAAACATAATAAATACAGAAGTACAATGTAAATTGTCACAACAGACTTCCAACCTTCCTTCATACATAGCTGCCTTGAGGAACTGCTTGGAAAATCATTATGATATTAGAGTATCTCCAGTGCCAAGTCCCTGACAGACAGGCAGAGGAGAAAAATATTTCCTTCAGCCTTAAAAAGAAGTGTAATACATTGCCAGCTCCAATGAACTGAGCCAGTGCACTGTATGATCAGTCTTATCCACTACTGCACTTAAGAACATTCATTCCAGCTCCTCCACCACCACATACTTAATTTAATTTAATCAGTACTTAGGAAGTTGTAATTAGCTAATGTCTGAAGATGTAAACTGCTTCCTAAGTGACAACTAATGATGAAGCTTAAGCAGCCTTCTCCAGCTTTGTGGAAATTCACAACCAAGTAGCTCTTGAATGCATTGGTCCAGCTCACTCTTAAATAATCTCACTCTTCATTTTGAAGCGATTGGCCATGGACCTTCTGAGGCAGGCAACTGCCATGTACAATACCAGCCTTGAAGAAATCTAGCAGCACAGCAATCCCAGCACAGCTTTCATTGTTACTGCTTCTCTTGAAATGATTTATCCTGTTTGCACATTGGGAGCTACAGCATTTAGCTGAGACAGAAAACAAGTGTCAATTCCTTTGATGAAAGTGGCTTCAAATGGGTAGCTCAGCCTCTAGTGCTTTTTGAATTATAACTCATTATGGCCATTCATTTTTTTCCTGTTTAAAAGAAATGTTCATTTGTGCAATCTGGAACTTGTCCTGGAAAGGATGGTACAATCTCCATGAAAAACTGTGGAAGATCCCTGATGATCTCTGCAAACAAGGGACTGCATTTCCTCTAACTTTCCTGCAGCTTTTAGTCACTAAAATCAAATCAAAACTACAGCAAAGGAGAGGCAGAAAGATACTGAATTAAACTGCTGAAGAGTAGCAGGCTTTTTTCTCAAGCACCTCGATGCAAAAGAAGAAAGGAAGCAACACAAAGACTTCCAAAACTAGCACTGAACAAAGCACTGAAAAGAAAAATACAGTGAAGGGAAAGCTTTCATTGCATGGAAATGCATTAAAGTGATATAATTAACAATTAAGCTTACAAACTGGTCTGTGACTTAATAAATTCCTAGTGTGAAGCACCTATGGAGTTAGGGACAACCCCAGAACTTATTTTTTATTGCACAAAAAGAAGTAAAATATTCCCATTACACAGAAGCTTTCAGTAAGTGTAATTTCAAAGATCATATTTACATCTGTGATAACAAGAAATCACTGAAAGGTGGTAAAACCCCACAGAATATAGAGAAAGATTAAGAGAATGATCATAACTTCAAACTCTGAGGCTTCAGCTTCCCTTTTGTCTATGTGACCCTTCGAAAAGAAAAGGTTTCTCTGAAAAAAAGGTCTGTAAAGTAGACAAGCAGTTAAAAAAAGTGGCAGATTGATCCAGCCTCATCAAAAAGGTAGCTTTAAACTGGTCATTCTGAGATAAATTGCTTTTTTTTTTTAAATCAGAAATAAGCAATGTTATCCTTGAGAAACACTCCCACTTTGGTGTCTCACTGTGTATGCAACAGAACCCATTTGTCACTCTTTTATTTCATGGAATGACAGAATGGCTCAGGTTGGAAGATATCTCAGAGCTCATCTTCTCCAAACTCCTCACCATGCCCAAGGACACCTCTCAGTTACACTCAGCTGCTCAAGGCCTCATCCAACCTGGCCTGCAACACCCCCAGGCAGGAAGCAGCCACAGCCTCCCTGGGCAGCCTATGCCACACTCTCAGCACCCTCATACTCAACAACTTCTGCCTCAGCTCCACTCTCAGCCTGCTCTGCCTCAGCTCCAAACCATTGCCCCTTGGGCTGTCTCTAGCCCCCCTGATGCAAAGTCCCTCTGCAGCCTTCCTGCAGGCTCCCTTCAGCTCTTGGCAGGCAGCTCTGAGGTGCCCCTGGAGCCTTCTCCTCTGCAGGCTGCACCCCCCCAGCTCCCTCAGCCTGTGCTCACAGCAGAGCTGCTCCAGCCCTTGCAGCATCTTTGCGGGCTCCTCTGGGCTCACTCCAGCAGCTCTGTGTCCTTCTTCTGCTGGGGACAGTGGACCTGGAGGCAGGATTGGAGGTGAGGTCTGAGCAGAGCAGAGTCAAGGGGCAGAATCCCCTCTCTTGCCCTGCTGCCCACACTCCTCTGGATGCAGCCCAGCACAACATTTGCCTTCAGGGCTAAATGAGGGCACTGCTGGTTCATGGTGAGTTCTGTGCAACCAATACCCCCAAGTCTCTTTCCCCAGAGCTGCTCTCAACCCACTTTGCACCCAGCCTGGATTTTTGCCTGGGCTTGGCCCGACCCAGATGCAGGACCTTGCACTTTGACACATTGAACCTCCTGCATTTGGCACTGGCCACTTCTCGAGCCTGTCAAGATCCTTCTGGATGCCAGCCCTGCCCTCGGGTGAGTCAGGCACAGCGCACAGCTCAGTGTGATTGGCAAACCTGCTGAGGGTGCATCACTGGGAGCAAATTCACTGTATTTAAAAAGTTGAAAGGCAGAAACATGCACACATCATCCTGGGTCTCCATTTCCTCAAGAAATGAATCTTGGCTGTTGAGGCTGTACCTATGGCTGGAATCTGGCCAGGAAAAGGAAGATCTGAAGTAGTCAAAGACTGGAAGATCACTTGGCCAACACAACGCTCTTCCAAGGCACAGATGAGCAGTACAAGAATTCAGACACAGAATCATAGAATGAGCCAGGTTGGAAGAGAGCTCCAAGCTCACCCAGCCCAACCTAGCACCCAGCCCTAGCCAATCAACCAGAC
>WBNM01006468.1:14503-26360 GCA_013399055.1 Ramphastos sulfuratus
AGCTGCAGAGAGCAATGAGGTCTGCCCTGAGCCTCCTCTTCTGCAGGCTGCACACCCCCAGCTCCCTCAGCCTCTCCTCACAGGGCTGTGCTCCAGGCCCCTCCCCAGCCTTGCTGCCCTTCTCTGGACACCTTCCAGCACCTCAACATCTCTCTTGAATGGAGGGGCCCACAACTGGACACAGCACTCAAGCTGTGGCCTGAGCAGTGCTGAGCACAGGGGCACAAGAACCTCCCTGCTCCTGCTGGCCACACTGCTCCTGATCCAGGCCAGGATGCCATTGGCTCTGCTGCCCACCTGGGCACACTGCTGCCTCATCTTCAGCTACTTTCTCCCAGCACCTCCAGGTCCCTCTCTGCCTGGCTGCTCTCCAGCCACTCTGTCCCCAGCCTGGAGCATTGCTTGGGGTTGTTGTGGCCCAAGTGTAGAACCCTGCACTTAGCCTTGTTCAATCTCATCCCATTGGCCTCTGCCCACCCATCCAGCTTGTCCAGGGCTCTCTACAGAGCCCTCCTGCCCTCCAACAGATCCACACCTGCTCCTGACTTAGTCTGCTGTGTATCAGCAATACTGTGGCACTAGCAGCAAACACAGTTTATGGATTCACATTTTCTTTTAGTAGCAGAATATCAAGTTGCTTTTTCTCACAGTTCTGCTGGACTGTGAGCAAATTACAGACTGGAATCTAGGTGAAGCAGGTTGTGCTTACACCTACTGTCAGAGCAGCTCCAGGTGATTCACACTTTCCTCACTTAGAGGAAAATATACAACACTAGTTGCCTGCACTTGTCAGAGCACTTTGACATAAACTGATGCAAAGTCCTGCACAAAAGGAAAAAAAAAATTACAAGCTTGTGGATGTAATTCAGTACTGAGACCTTCAAGGGTACAAAACCTGGTAAGAGGGATTTAAAGGATTTACATCACTTTGCACTTCCCTGATCTGGGTGTACTGAGAAATAAAGCTGAATCCACACATACCCATACAAGGAACTCTGCCAAAAAAACATTTCACAGCTTTCCTCCTTACTTTCTCTACCAGAAAAGGTCTTTCCCAGCTAGGTCTAGGATTAAGAGTTGTAGTTTGGAGAAGCATTCTTATCCTGCTCAGTTTGTCTTTGAGAACACATATAATACTCTCCAGATGCTCAAGTTCTGGGTTCTCTAGCAGAAGGCTCTAAGCAGACTTCCATTTACTGCTGCTGACATGGACAAATGATGCTGTCACAAGATCTGAAGGCTTCAAATTAATTTAAATATTCTGGAGGAATAATCCAACAGCCTAGACAATTATTGAGTGCCAGCAGTGCCTTGCACCACTGTGCCATCCACAGTTCAAAAGGACACTGTTTAGGCAGCTGAATCCTAACTTCAATGTCACCAGTGCTGGAAGTCAGAGCTTGAGCCAGAGTCACCCTATTTGAAGTGGAAGAAAAAGTGTGAAGCTCCTTAAATATCTCCTGGCACCAACTTTGTCAGTACATGTTGCATATCTCCTGTTAATCTGGGTCAAACCTCTAGGATGACTTCTGGAAGGTCAGCTTTAGGCTTCTGTCCTTGTTCCTGTTGATTCTCTCTTTGAGACTCTTGTGTCTTTATGCAGTCTGCATATTACAGCAATTACTCCCTCATTTTTTTCCTCCTCTGAGCAGGGCATCCATGTTTGGTTTTTGTTTTTGGTTTTTTTTTTCTATTCAGATTCATCCTTTTGGAGCTTACCTTAACTGCTGTCTGCACACACTTCAAACAGAAGCACTTCTCCAACTGTTGCTTCAGCAGGTTCCCACACAGAACCTCCTTCCTCACCTTCAAACTCTGCTTTATGGCCTAGATACCACAAGCTCTTGCTTTTTATCTGGCTTTAACAGTGAAGAAATAAATTGATTGATTGTGGCTTTTGGTAATACACTAAGAAGACAGAGTTTAGAAGAATCATAGAATGGTAAGGTTGTAAGGGACTTCAAGGATCATCCAGTTCCAACCCCCTGCCATAGGCAGGGACACCTCCCACTAGNGCCCCAACTCTTGTAGCCTGTCCTCATAGGAGAGCTGCTCCAGCCCTCTGATCATCTTTGTGGCCCTCCTCTGGACATCACCCTCTGCCACACTACTCCCTGCTATCATTTCTTGCTACACCAGCAGATTATGTGAGGAAAAATGGGTCTAACTGAAGAGTTCCACAAGCCTTCTCCTTTAGAAGTTACATGGACAGCAGCAACTTAAGCTTCCCTGGGGTCTGCAATGAAGACAGTTAGGTCTAGACTGGTGAAGTGGCCTTCTCTGCAAGCTAGTTCAGCCACCAACTTGTCTGCTGAAGCAATCAGTACACTACAATTTCTTGTAGCAGGCTTTCAGGATATAGACATACAATCATGCCACAGGGGACTTAGTTTGACAGCTTAGCAATAGAAAACCTGGGCTTTGAGATAATTCACACTGATGCCAATATTTGGGGTTTTTTTCCTTCACAGATTCCCATGTCACCAGGAGGCTTTTCTACCTTATTCTTTATATAACTAAAACTAGCCTTGAATAATCTCTCAAAGGGACTAAGCATTAAGATCCTAGCACAAAGTTAGATGATACAAAAAAAGTGAAGTTTTTACTATGAGCAGTCTTCATCCTAGAAGTATTTTTTTTAGGAATGCCTTTGTTTACTGACTCTATAAAATGAAAACCTCAATAAAGGAACTCATGATGGTGTTCATCAGTGCACTGAATTGCACAGTTTGTAGCATTAAAAGGTTGTACATAAGACAGAACATACAGAAGCCTTGCCAGGAAATGGAAGAAAGAACAGAACAGTCAGGAGAGGTTGGGGAGGCACAGACACTCCTTGTAAAATAGTAAAACAGGAACAGCCAAAGACAATTTTTATGCACATGGAAACAGAAGCAAGAGTTCACTCTACTCTTGCTACCCCAGCAGAATCATAGAATGGTCTGGCTTGGAAGGGACCTCCAAAGCTTATCCAGTCCAAGCCCCTCTGCACTCAGCAGGGACATCCGCAACTAGACCAGGTTGCCCACAGTCCTGTCCAGCCTTACCTTGAATATCTCCAGGGATGGGGCCTCAACCACCTCCCCGGGCAACCTGTTTCAGTGTTCCACCACCCTCATGGTGCAGAGCTTGTCCTTAACACTCAATCTCAATCTGCTCTTCTCTAGTTTGAAGCCATTGTAAAGCACTAATGCAGTAAGCTTCCTAATGGACTTTTATTATGTTTATCCCAATGCTGGCATAAATTCTCCCAAATGTTGGCCTTGAGTGACCTGTACTAGTGGGAGGTGTCCCTGCCTATGGCAGGGGGTTGGAACTAGATGATCCTTGAGGTCCCTTCCAACCTTACCATTCTATGATTCTATGTGTATCAAGTTTGCCTGAAAAACTCATTTGCCTAATTGCAATAAAACAAAACAAAACATCATATGCAGATGCCTTCCTTTTTCAAACTCAGTTTGCTTTCAACTG
The DNA here is from genome assembly GCA_013399055.1 of Ramphastos sulfuratus. Lineage (NCBI taxonomy): Eukaryota > Metazoa > Chordata > Aves > Piciformes > Ramphastidae > Ramphastos > Ramphastos sulfuratus. The sequence goes on from WBNM01006468.1 coordinate 17,975, forward strand.
ACAGTGATTCAGTGCTTGTTTTCTTTAGGGGGGAAGCACAAAAATGGTGTTGGAGCAAAGGTTCTCTGATGGCATCCTGAAGCCATCAGAAATCCAGTATATTTGAGCATAAGCAGTACTTATCTTCTTTACTTACAAAGAAAATAAGACAGACATTTCAGCAGGGTCTCTTGTGACAGGACAAGGGGTGATGGTTTTAAACTAAGAGAGGAGATTTAGACTAAAGAGAAGGAAGTTTTTACACTGAGGGTGTTTTACACTGGCACAGGTTGCCCAGAGAGATGATAGGTTTGATGGGGCTCTGACCAATCTCATCAAGTTGAAGGTGTCACTGCTCAGTGCAGGAGAGTTGGACTAGATGACCTTTAAAGGTCCCTTGCAACCTAAAACATGCTTAGGTGGCCTGATCAGCAGCACCAAGGCAAAGGAAGTGAAAAACAGGTAAGTGTAAACAACTTCTGTTGTGAGCAATACACCGAGTGCCAACTGTACACAGGCAAAACACTGCTTTCTAGTTCTTCATGTGAAAAAATATCTTACACATCTACAGCTTGGAAGGAAAATCTATGCAGGAAAATCAATTATTCTCTGCTTTTTTTTTTACATCATGAGATTGTTTTGGTTGGAAAAGACCACTGAGTCCACCCACAACTCTGCCAAGTCTGGTGCTAAGCCACATCCCTTAGCACCACATCTGTGTGTCTTTTAAACTCCTCCAGAGATGGGGATTCAACCATCTCCCTGGGGAGCTTGTTCCAGTGTATGACAACCCTTTCAGTCAAAAAGCTTCTTCTAACAGCCAGTTTAAACCTCCCCTGGTGTAACTTAAGTTCATCTCCTTTCATCCTACCACTTGCTACCAGAAGAGACCACCACCCACCTCATTCCAGTCTCCTTTCAGGGAGCTGCAGAGAGCAAGGAGGACTCCTCTTCTCCAAACTAAACTCCAGTTCCCTCAGCAGCTCCTTTGAAGCTCCAGATCCTTCACCAGTTTTGTTGCCCTTCTCTGGACCCACTCCAGGACCTCAATATCTTTCTTGTAGTGAGGGCACCAAAACTGAACACAGCTTCCAAGGTGTGGCCTCAGCAGTGCTGAGTAGAGGGGAACAATCACTGCTCTGGTCCTGCTTGCCTTCTTAAATGAAAATTTACAGCTCCTTGGGCCACAGTGTAATGAGAAGCTCCTCAAACCAAAATTGCTACTCAATCACTGCCAAACTCTGATAATCCCAGTGTCTCACAAAGAATGTAAGGCTATTGAGAAAGTATGTTGAAAGTTGACACAGAATCACAGAATGTTAGGGGTTGGAAGAGCTCTTGAAACATCATCCAGGTCAACCCCCCTGCCAGAGTCGGATCACCCAGGGCAGGTCACACAGGAACATCTCCAGAGAAGGAGACTCCACAACCTCTCTGGGCAGCCTGCTCCAGGGCTTTGGCACTCTCACAGGGACGAAGTTTTCCCTCCTGTTCCCATGGCACCTCCTCTGCTCCAGCTTCCCCCCAGTGCCCCTTGTCCTGTCATTGGACATCCCTGAGCAGAGCCTGGCTCCATCATCCCAGTGCTGCCCTGCACATCCTTATCACCAGGAATGAAGCCACCCCTCAGGCTCCTCTGCTCCCAGCTCCCTCAGCCTGTCCTCAGAGGGAGATGTTCCACTGCCTTCAGCAGCTTGGTGGCTCTGCACTGGAGTCTTCCAAGCAGTTCCCTGAGATCCTTCTTGAATTGAGAGGCTCAGAACTGGACACAATATTCTGGGCAGAGTAGAGGGGGAGAAGAGCCTCTCTCAACCTACTAACCACAGTCCTTCTAATCCACCCAAGGATGCCATTGGCCTTTACTTCAATAATATTAAGTGCTGTACAGCACATGGCTCTGACAGACACACTCAGCCACACTACCACTCACTGAGTTGTAAGTTCCAAGTTCTAATGGGTGTCTGTTGTAAGTTTAGTATGACAGACAGCTGATACCACAATCTGTGCAATCAAGCTGAGTGAAGTAGGTTTGTAAAGACGGGAGAAGCAAAAAAAAAATACAACCCCAAACCCCACACAAACCACAAAATGGGAACAAACCCAGAACAATTCTAACTACCAAGAATTACATCAGTAGCTCAACTTACTCTTTTACTGAGGCAGATAACTGGCCACATACTACAACCTAAAGTGCAGCAGCAGCAAAGGCATCCACATAGTAGCCATCGTACATTAACTGGAAGGTTCTTCTTAAGACAACTGTTAACTCTGCTAATGCTGGCTTTGAATTCTTCAGGTGCAACCTACAAAGGGAGAAAAAAGAAAATAATTTTTTAAAAAAATCTAGTACCACAGCAGAGATTTACTATTCTTAGAATGCTGTACACTTAGAATTCATCTCTCTAACCAAATTTTAATTCCAAACTGCTAGTCACGGATACTCACCTTTCCAGTTAAAGAGGAAGGAAATTCTGCTTCAAATTTGTTGCTTAGTCCAAACCTGCAAAAACCAAAATGAAGATCTTAGCAGAATTATAAACAATCCAAATGCATGCCACAAGTTACAAGCACCTGACAATATTCCCATGGTCATATCACAACAGCATCGTTCCCAGGAAAAGAGAACCAAACAGCTGTTATTAAAAGTAATTCCTAAAATTTTCCTAACAGAAAAACTGTTCACTATTGTATACAGTTTGAAATCCACCTTCTTAGAGTTCTGTTTACTCTTGCTCAAACTCAGCAAAATCTTTATAAGCAATAGAGAAAAAAAAATAATTGAGGTACTTAAGCAAAGAGGGCAGTTTAAGGCCACAATCTCAACTACTTCCCTTTTCCACCAGTACAAATGTACCCAAGAAAAGCTTATCCAGGGCTACTCCACTCAGGCCATGCTAAATAATTGTTCTAAGTATAAAAATGGAATCATAGAATTCACAAATCTTAACATTCTCCCCATCCATAATTCTCACCCAGTCCTGTTTTTACTCATAGAAACACTGAATGCCTTGGGTTGGAAGGGATCATCAAAGATCATCTAGCTCATGGATGATCTCTGTCACTGGATTAAGCTGCTCCAAGCCCCATCCAACTGGACCTTGAACATGTCCAATAATGGGGAGGTCCCATCTCTGGAGATGTTTAAGGCAAGGCTGGATGAAGCTCTGGCCAGCCTGATCTAGGGTAGGGTGTCCCTGCCCATGGCAAGGATGTTGGAACTAGATGATCCTTGTGGTCCCTTCCAACCCTGACTGATTCTATGATTCTACCTACAACTTCCCTGGGCAACCTGTTCCAGTGTCTCAGGACTCCTATCATAAAAACTGTCTTGCTCATAGCCAACTCAATTCTACACTCTTTCTGTTCATAATCACTGCCCCTTGTCCTGTCACTACAAGCCCTGGTAAAATGTCTTGCTCCATCTTTCTTGTAAGCTTCCTTAATATACTGCAAGGCTGTAGTGAGTTACCTGGCATGTTTGTCTCTACCTAGCATAGCACCTAAGTTACCTGGCACATTGGGGTATTTGTAACTAGGGTGGTAGATCTGCAACTCCTACAAATCCTTCACAAGTGGTAAAGCAACAAATGAAAATTGTTAACCAGAGAAACAAGTGGGAAATTAACCACTTCAGCACAGCACAATGAAAACTCCTACTTACTGGAAACACAGCCCTGCCACTGAACATCCTGGTAATTCCTTTGTGACAGAAGGACCATCCACCCTTTTCCCAAAATCCTGAGTGACAGCAAGTGCTGAGGCAAAAGCTAGGTAATGGTACAAAGAAGTGTCCTGCCCTATCAGTTAGGCTACTTCAAATTGCCAGTAGGTTGAAGTGGAATCTAAAGCCAAGCTTGGAGAAGGACCTCAAGATATGCAGCTGCATCAGAAGTCTCAAAACTAAAAGGTAACATCATTTTGCTACCTAATTAATTCATCAAATCAGACAGATGCCTAAAGAGATGTCTCTTCAAAGAATAATCTTCATGTACTTGATGTCTCAACATCCAGAAAAGATTTACTAAGAATAATGGAATTAAATGTGAGCAATAAAGGAATGGCCAATTACAAGGATAAGTCGGGTCAAAGCAGTTCTTGCTGCAAGAGCTACAACAAAGCTGTTTCCTTAACCAAGAAGGCAGGATTTCAGCTGTCCCTCTACCCATACTACCAAGGAAGCCCTTACTCTGAAGCATGAGCAGGTAAGTCAAAGGTACAAGGAATTCTCCCTGCTTCCAGTTAAGTGACAAAGATGTAACTGCAGGGACCTCATGGCTGTCTACAGCTACCTGAAAGGACATGGTGGAGAGGCTGGTGCTGGTCTCTTCTCACAGGTCATTAGTGATAGAACAAGAGGAAATGGCCTCAAGCTGCCACTGAGTAGGTTTAGACTGGACATTAGGAAAAAAATTTTCCCAGCAAGTGGTCAGGGACTGGAATGGGCTGCTCAGGGAGGTGGTGGAGTCACCCACCATGGATGTGTTTAAGGGTCGTTTGGTGCTTCGGGATATGGTTTATGGTGAACCTTGTAAAGTAGGGTTCTGGGTTGGACTTAGTGATCCTGAAGTTCTTTTCCAACCTGAATGTTTCTGTGATCCTGTGAAAACCCTGGTCAGTCTGCTTATGTTGAAGTTTGGCTGGGGAAACAGAAAACAAGGCTATTTTTGTGACTGCATCATCCAAAAATATTCAAATGTTGAGAGTTTCATCAAACACAAACCAATATTCACAGAGACTACAAAGGCCATGCCAGACAAAAGACAACTCTACTGGAAAACTTGTAAAGGCAGATACAGACACTTCTGACCAACATTTACTCTCATTTACTTCTAACTTCACCAAATTGTAAGAATCCATAGGCAAGGTATGTGGCAGTGTTTAATACACAGTGGAGTATCAAAACCAAACATGAGAGCTAACCCAACTAGCTCCCAATATTGTTCTGAGCTTTCCATTTTACACCAGCTTTGACACCATACACAGGTAGTAAAAAAAGGGTGACTCCCTGCATTAAAAGCTTTGGTAAGCATTTGTGTGACCTCAGTATCATTATCTTGACTGCAACCTGTAATTTGGAAATTCAAGTATTACAAACTCCATAGAATACTACTACATGTTTACTATAAAGACAGTACAGGTCTTACAAATAAAGCAGCAAAAAGCATCTTAAAAATCAAACTATGGGAATCAGTATTTTGGAGATGCACTTCCTCAAGCTGCTCTCCCACAGTCCAGCACTACATTGCTTTTGCACAGTACTCCATCTCTGCTTGCTCTATGCCCTTCCCACTCTACATCCTGTCTTCAGCAGAGCCAAATCCACTCCATCCATGAGTATATTCTCACCTCAGATAGGTGATTCTGTCCCTTGACTCTGCTCTGCTGAGATCTCACCTCCAATACTGCCTCCAGTTCTGTTGTGTCCATTGTAAGAAGGGCACAGAGTGGCTGGAGTGAGTCCAGAGGAAGCCACAAAGGTGATCCAAGGGCTGGAGTAGCTCTGCTATGGGGATAGGTGGAGGGAGCTGGGGGTGTGCAGCCTGGAGAATAGAAGACTCCAGGAAGATCTTAGAGCTACCTTTCAATACCTGAAGAGATCCTACAGGAAGGCTGCAGAAGGACTTCTCCTAAGGATATCTAGCAATAAGACAAGGGGGAATGGTTTAAACTGAGGGAGAGTAGCTTTAGACTGGATCTTAGGAAGAAGTTCTTTAGTATGAGGGTGCTGAGACTCTGGAATAGGCTGCTCGGGGAGGCTGTTGATGCCTCTTCCCTGGAGGTGTTCAAGGTCTTGGGCAGCTGAGTGGTGTCCCTGCCCATGGCAGGGAGCTTAAGAGTAGATGATCTGAACCTAAGCCTTTCTGGAACCTGGAAAAGTGTTTCTTCAACATGACTCTGCTTGAAAGGTTTTACTGAGTTCCTGCCTTTGTGCACACTGGAACAGGAAACAGTGAAAGGCAGACACCTCAAAGCACAGAAATTTACAGTATAGAACATGACCAATTTGCAACCTTTCCTCAACTTGCAGCTCACATCCTCCTACCACATAAAACTGCCACACATTACCCTCTTCCAATTTGTCCTCTCTTATGGGGGCACTAAACCATTTTGTCATTACTTTCAACAACACTCCTTAGCTGCACATATTCACAATCCTCACAATAAAAATCCAACATATATTCCACAAATCTTAATGCTCTCCATCAATTATCCTCACCTAGCCCTCTTTCTACTTATGTCCTCCAAACAGAATAAGGCTCAAAAAAAAAAAAAAAAGCAGACTTAATTTAATAGTAAAAAAATTACTTTGGAGATTTATTTTGTGAGCTTTTTTCCCCTCTCAGTTATCGTGCATCAACACACAATGCAATAAGATGACTAACAGCACAGAAAGACATTCACTAGCACATCACAACAGCTCTCCATCATGCTGGCACTGAGAAGGGCTAATAAATCCAATATTGCTGCCTAATACAGCCTCAGATATCTAAGCCACCTATGTCTCAAGCGGTTAAGAGTAAAGCACAAGAAAACAATCACTGAAGTCAGATACCAATCACAAATACTCCCTGTGGCTTCAAACTCATCATTTATCTCTCTTTCTACCCTAATAAGACTTAAGAATAAGAAATACCTTGGACTTTCAATTCAGCTGTAAGTAAAGTTCTCAGCTTTCAAGTTCCTTGACATTAGGAGATACAACCTGCAGTTGTAGGAAAGTAGGTCAAATAATATTCCCAGCTAGAGAGCTATCTAAACTTTGCTGGTATGAGTAGTTCAGCTGAAAAATTAAATGTTAGGGAAAAAAAAAAGGAAGTTTTACAGTTGTGTGTAGCACACTCCCCATACTGAGTCAAGAAGAAAACTCTTCTTGCTAAACAGAAGCCCCCCAGCCTGGAAAGGCAAGGCCCTTGTATGTTTTATTTGGATAATGTTTACCTGCTTTCCTTTAATTGCTTTTTAACTGCTCCTCTCTGAAAGGACTCTCACACAGTTCCACTGTCTGTTGGATGAAATCAAGTAATACCAGACATCTTCCTGACATTAATCTGTAGTCATGGAAATGACATCTTTCAAACTCAACATTATGACTTTTGTGTAAGATCAGAAAGGGATATGACAAAAGAGGATGAAAAGAGAGCTTCTGTTTAAATGCATACACGGCAGGAGCAGTCAGCAACTCTTTAAACTGCAGAGCCAGGGACAGATCAATCCAGTATTTGCTTAACCGCTGATAAATTTAGACCTTCAAAACACATACCTGCTTTTACAGCAGGCAAGAGCAATTCATTACATCCATAGCACTTGACCTATTCCCTTAAATCCACCAAGTGAACATTCTGACAATGATCTAACTTTTTAATAATAAGCTGCTTGATGACTGACAAAAAATGATGTAGGCTGTACAAAGGTAAGAGTGGCTGATGTTGCTTAGTGAATTGTCCACACCTGGTGTGATGAAGAAAGCAGATGATGATGATCAACCACCTCATTTTGGAGGCACATGCTCAGAGCTCATTGCTCATCTAAAACCTAAAGAACAAATGTCTGAAGGGAGTTTTTAAAAGTAATAATGAGCTAGTGACCATTAATGAACAATTAACGAGGCAATCATTCTTCTTTAACCGCAATGCCCTTACCAGTCATAGGTATGCTACAAAAAACTTCCTCACTAACGGGACCTGATCTGGTCTCACACAACTTAACCTTGCAGTTTTGAGGAAGAAACCAGTCTTTGCCTCCACATTTCAGTTCTTTACACTTCTGTATTGGCTAATATAAAAGCTATCTAATTGTGGGTTTGTTCCATTTACCAGACACAAGCTAAGGCTACCAGCTGATATTCAGGGAAATCATTGGGTAGTAACAACTTTTGTTCACAATAAAGAGTCACATGCTGAAGACTTCGCAGTCATAGAATGGTAAGGTTGGAAGGGTCCTCAAAGCTCAGCCAGTTCCAACCCCCTGCCATAGGCAGGGACACCTCCCAACTAGAACAGGTCACTCAAGGCCTCATCCAACCTGGCCTTGAACACCTCCAGGGAGGGAGCAGCCACAACCTCCCTGGGCAACTTGTGCCAGTGTCTCACCACCCTCACTATAAAAACTTCCTCCTGACATCCACTTTCAATCTCCCCTCTGACACTTCAAACCCATTGCTCCTTGTCCTGTCATTAAAAGGCCTCATCAACAATCCCTCCTCGGCCTTTCTGTAGTCCCCTTCAGATCCTGGAAGGCTACTCCAAGGTCTCCTGGAAGCCTTCTCTTCTCCAGGCTGCAGAGCCCAAACTCTCTCAGCCTGTCCTCATAGCAGAGCTGCTGCAGCCCTCTCAGCATCTTGGTGGCCTCCTCTGGACTGGTTCCAACAGTTCCAGTCCTTCCTGTGCTGGGGGCTCCAGAACTGCAC
>WBNM01006468.1:27385-46550 GCA_013399055.1 Ramphastos sulfuratus
CACCCTCCGCGGGGGGAGGGCGGAGGGGCGGGGCAGGAACAACAACAACAACATCCGGCCGCGCGGCCCGCCACGCCCCCGCCACGCCCACCCGCCGCGCTGGGCGGGAAGCGCCACCGCGGGGCCGCCGCCGGGGCCCTGTCTGGCCGTGACCTTACCCCGTGCTTTGCTAGANCCTTACAGGGCCTCCTCAGCCTCCTGCCCATTCACATCCTTCCAACCCAGCCCATCACGTTTTACATCCTGTTTTTAAACCAGACAGCAAACTGGACTGCCTGACTGTATTGCCTCACTTCAACCAAACAGTACAGCAGTAATGCACCAAAGTGCCACAAAGCTACTCTAAATTTAACCCTGCATTTCTGGACAAGTCAGTATCTGAAAAGAGTAGAGTTCATAAGACTTGTTGAAGGTGTGGTGGTCTACTGTTCTTTCTGTTCTTCTACTGCAAGCCTAGCCCTGCTAGGAGTAGTGAATACTAAAAGCTAGTTTGTGTGACTGCATTTTGTCTCCAGACTGATGCTTCTGAAACTGTACATCAAAACTGGCAACTATGCTTCAGCAGAGCGAGCCTGACAGAAGTGACTGAGGGAAAGACAGCCTCGTCTGCTAAGTTACTGGGAAGTACTACACTAACTCAGTCTTTTGCTGCGAGACTGCCAGAGATACCAAACAGCCACAAAACAAATCTCACGGTCACTCCCACACTAACCACGGGGAAACAAAACCTCTCAATCACACCTTAACGTGATCTTACATGTACCTACGTGTCTCACAAGCAACTTTTCTTGCTTAGAAGTCTGCAGGACTGTATCAGCAGCCAAACGTTAAATGGGAGTGGGAAACAGGCACATAAACAATCCTCAGCAGTAGTCCTGCCGGTTATGTGCTGGCACATACCTGTTATACACCAGGTTATACACAGGCACAAGGCACCTTACTTCCTGACAGCTCATCACTTCGGACAAACACTTCACATTCTTCAGCCAGTTACAGCCCAAGACAGTCCTCTTTGCCCAGCGCCTCGCTGGAGGTCCGCACCCGCTTGCAAGCCCCAGGCAGCGCACAGCTGCCCGGTGGGGCCGAGGAGAGCCCTCTCACAGCTCTCACGGGAGCCGGGGGAAGGAAAGAAGGGAAGCAGCACCGGCCCGGTGTTCCTTCCGCCCACCTCCCCGACTTGCCCCAACTTGTAAAAGCCGACTTAGCGCCACCAGCCGCAGCCGCCCCCAGGCCCCGCACGCAGCCCTCCCCGTCCCGCCGCCCAGGCCTCCGCCGCTCGCCCCGGCCGCGCAGGCCCCGGCGCGGCCCTTACACGGTGACATGGCCGGAGCCGCGAACCACCACCGGGTCGGGGGAGTACTTCAGGAGCTGCTCTTCAAGCGCCCGTTCCTCGTCCTCCTCTTCCTCGTAGATCTCGTCAAAGTCCGCCATGGCCGGGCCCGGGCGTCCGCTAAGAGAAAGGAGCCGGGACGACGCGACGGGGCCGGCCGCGGAGGACGGCGGGGAGAGGGGGGAGGGGAAAGGGTGGGGCGGCGGGGACTCCCCGGTGCTGGGGCTGCCGGCGGCGGAGCGGCGGCAGCAGCAGCAGCTGAAGCAGCGGCGGCNGAAGGGCAACAAAGCTGGCAAAGGGTCTGGAGAAGAGGGCTTGTGAGGAGCAGCTGACAGAGCTGGGGTTGTGTAGCACGGAGAAGGATGGACTGAGGGGAGACATCCTGCCTCTCTGCAACTACCTGAAACAAAGATGAGCAGGGAGCCTGAGCACCTCTCCTGCCATGACAGGCTGCAAGATTTGGGGCTGTTAAGCCTGAAGAACAGAAGGCTTCAGGCAGACCTTAGAGCTGAAAGGGACCTACAGGAAGGCTGGGGAAGGACTGGTTGAAAGGGCTTGAAGTGATAGGACTAAAGGCAATGGTTTTAAACTGGAGCAAAGTAGGTTTGGGTTCTCAAGCACCAGAACAGGCTCCCCAGGGAGTTGGTTGAATCCCCATCCCTGGAGGTGTTTAAGAGCTGCAGAGGTGTGCTGAGGGACATGAGTCCAACCTAGAATTGATTAGGAGGCTCACAGGATGTCAGGGGTTGGAAGGGACCCAAAGAGCTCATCCAGTCCAACCTCCCTGCCAGAGCAGGACCAGACAATCCAGCTCAGGGCACAGAGGAACACATTNTCCTCACCAGGCAGTGCTCCAGTCCCCTCATCATCCTCGTAGCCCTCCCTTGGACTCTTTCCAGCAGATCCCTGTCCCTCTGAAACTGGGGAGCCCCAAACTGAAGGCAGCACTCAAGATGAGGTCTCAGCAGAGCAGAGCAGAGGGGGAGGAGAACCTCCTTGGATCTGCTGGACACGCTCTTCCTAATGCCCCCCAGGATCCTATTGGCCCTTTTGGCCACAAGGGCACATTGGTTGGATGTTGGATGATTGGACTCAATGACCTTAAAGGTCTTTTCCAGCCACAGTGATTCTATGATTCTATGATTGTACAATCAACCTGCTGTTAGCTGAGAGGCTGCCTGCTGGGCCCTCTGGCTTCATTCAGGGAGATGTGAGAGAAGCAGCCCCTAACCCAGGCAGGTCTGCTCAGGTGAAGGCTGATACCAAATGCCCACCAATCCCTCAGTGCTGTCAGTGCCTGTGTCTGCCATCCCTCTGATAGCCTTTCAGTCCTCCATGGAAAGCACCACACTGAGATTGTTGCTGTCATGGAGTGCAGAGCAAACAAACTGAGGAGAAGCAGCCCCTTTCAGGACTATATGGTATAAAGCATATAGAATCATAGAAGAGTAAGGTTGGAAGGGACCTCAAAGATCATCTAGTTCCAACCCCCTGCTATTGGCAGGGACATCTCCCACTAGGACAGGTCACTCAAAGCCTCGTCCAACCTGGCATATAGTATATGAAAGCTAGCCAGAATACCCTAAAAATGAACAGGACACTTCCTCTTCTGCAGTTTTGGTATTTGTCATAACCAAACCTAAAGCAAAGGTTGAAAGATGCCAGTGTGAAATGGTAGGCCTTAGCATCAAACAGAGGAAGGCAGTGCTGGTGCAGGATTTAGCAGCAGCTGAGTGACATCTTTTTAAAAGGGAGAGCAGACCTTGAGTGGACAGAGTGGATCATGCACTTGCAACAGTATAGATGATGTCAGTTACAGGCTTCAACCCCCCCAAACATTCAAGAAACTGGAGCTGAAATCTGTTTTTCATGATTATGAAGAGAATTCTACAGTCCTGTTTTCTTTCCCAGTACTTTACTCCATCTACCCTAATTACAGTGGCCCCTTTTGCATATTAAATCATTTTTCCTCTGAAACCTTGCAGTTCTTTTTTTCCTGTCTTGTTCCACTATATACAGCAATCAGCTTATTTTCTGAAGGGTTGCCACTTAATCACCATTACTTAGAAAGATCCTCGTGGTGCATTTCTTAGCAATAAAGCATGTGCAAAGGTGTGATGGTGCTTAGTGCCCGGTGTAAAGCAGCATGGTTATAAGACAGGCCATGACACTGTCTTTACAGATTTTACTGTCGTGCTGGAAAAGTGTGACAGTATTTCTGTCTTTCATTTCTCAACAGAATTCTGTAGAATAACTCAGTGTTCCTCTGAGTAACAATTTGCTTTCACACTGGCATGCTTATATGTGTGTGTGGTGGGGGGGGATTACCTAATTACTCTGCTTGTGAGTGTGTCTCACACATAGAAATCTGATTTAGCAGGGCTGATGACTCATTGCTCCTGCTCAATGCTCCCAACATTAAGAAAATAGACCAAGTGTAATACTGGAAGAGGAAACCCAAATGGTTTCAGTCAGGCACTGGTTCACTCCACAGATGGGTTTGGTGACCTGTTCGTTTTCAGGTGACTGTTTCATAGAATTATAGAATGGTAAGGTTGGAAGGGACCTCAAGGATCATCCAGTTCCAACCCCCTGCCATAGGCAGGGACACCTCCCACTAGCACAGGTCACTCAAGGCCTCGTCCAGCCTGGCCTTGAACACCTCCAGGGAGGGAGCAGCCACAACCTCCCTGGGNTGCAATCAAAGTTAATGCTGTGCACCATCATGCTGGCCATCTTGGAAATGATGCTGAAGGAGTGGCCTTACCTGCATCCCACCTGCTCCCATGTAGCAGTGCTGCAGTGCTGAGGGACGAGAGCCTTGCCTGGTGTGATGTGACTGGCTTGGTGAGCTCACTCCATGGGGTTGAGGTAAGGAGAAAGAAAGTTCCCAGGACCCTCAGTTTAGTTCATTGCATTAGATGTACTTCACTTGCCTAAGAAATACCTGCTCTGTGGCCTGCTGTTTGCAGCTGTTCAGCATGTGGTGGCCCTTAACAGATGATGAGCTGTGGCAGATGTGGAGAGGGGGTGCTGAGTTCCTAGGCTGAGACAGCCACGATTCAGCTTGGTGCTCTGTAGCGCCTGCCGTGCTCAAAGCTCTGCAGCTGGCTGCAGTGGTGACTGCAAGGTGCTTCAGCACCTCAGGCTGCTGGGGCTGGCACCAAGACCAAAGTGCACACAGCCAACAGCTACCTATGAAAAATTCAGTTCAACCATTTACGTCATCTTAAGATTGTTGTGTCTCTCTTATCATAGAATCATAGAATGGTAAGGTTGGAAGTGACCTCAAAGCTCATCCAGTTCCAACCCCCTGCCATAGGCAGGGACACCTCCCACTAGTACAGGTCACTCAAGGCCTCCTCCAACCTGGCCTTGAACACCTCCAGGGAGGGAGCAGCCACAACCTCCCTGGACAACCTGTTCCTGTTTCATTGCTGCTGCTGCCTCCATGGTTTCAGCAGTACTGGACCACCCTTAGAGGCAGTAAGTAAACTCCCTGTATTGTGCAGCTGCTGTCCTGCCACATACTGAAGGTCTTACCGTGGGGCTCTCCTCCACTCTTCTTCTGTTATTGTAACAGGCTTCCCAGGGGGGTTGTGGAGTCTCCCCCTCTGGAGATACTCAAAACCCACCTGGATGCGTTCCTGTGTGACCTGCTCTAGGTGATCCTGCCCTAGCAGGGGGGTGGGACTGGATGATCTTTTGAGCTGCCTTCCAACCCCTAATGTTCTGTGGTTTCAAGGAGTATCACATGAGTTCTTACTCCTTCACCTCTGTCACCTCGGTGTCGTTGGGGACCCCCCACACCCTCACCCCAGCCATGCAGTCCTGAGCCTGTGCCTTCATATGAATTCATATCACAGCATTTGTTTGTGGCTGGTTTGGGTTGTGCTCTGACCTAAACTGCTGAGACACCTCTGCTGTTTACAGCGCATTGTCCTTTCTCTGGGAACAGTAAAAGTAACACCAGGTTTACACTGATTGTACATGCAAGCTACCTACTGTCTTTACATCTAAATAAAAGAGGTAAACCTCAAGTCCAGCCTGCAGAGCACTGTGCTGCTGTTCCAGGCAGGAGTGCCCACCCCAGGGAAAGTTATTTCAGTACCTAGCGGTTCAGTGGGGGAGCACTGAACAAGGTGTTCTGTCAGGATTGCCTACTGTCATCTAAAGGGCACTTTACATCATTGTCACATTTCCTTTTCTGTAGCTCTTTATTCCAGTTCCCTCTCTTTCTATTGCTGCCTGCTTTATTTTCTTCTTTGTCATTTGTCCCTCTCTTTATTTCTGTGCATTTCTTTCTTGGTTCCCCCTCTCCTCCCCTCTTAACATCTCCGTTGTCACCTGCCTCATTCCTCCCACAATCTTTGGCTTGTTTCTCCCCTGTCTTTTCCTTTGCTAATTAGTATATGGTTGGACTTCTGAAGGAAACTGTTTCGTGCTACAGGGCATCAAAGCACAAGCAGCAGGTGCAGGAGTAACCTTGTTCTTTGAACTCCCGCTGCCACTCGGCAGCAAAACAAAGCTGTCAGGAACAGCTTCTCCTTTTCTTTCCCTGATTAATTAAGAGAAGAGAGGTAGAAAGAAGGAAAACAAGAGCGGGTGGTGATAGCAAGGGAAGAGAAAACAGCAGTAGTAACCTATAGCATAATGTTCATTGGCATCACAGAGGGAGGTTAACAAAGCTGCAGGACTATAGCAAACCTCCAAGGGCATTCACTTCAAGTGCTTTGTTTTTTCTGCACCAAGACCTCCTCTCACATCAGTCCCTTCCCTTGAGCTAAGCCTCTCATCTCGGGGTTGGCTCCTCTGTTTTACTTAGATGTCCCATTACTCTCAACAAACCTGGCTCAAGTGCTACTGACAATGTAAACCATTCCTGCTAATGGCATCAGTCACCACCACACAATTGAAACAAAGCCTAAAAATCACATTTTAGTGTTGCAGAAATGTAGAAAGGGAAAATCAGGAACAGGTAGGTAGCTACAAACAATGCAGGAGAAACTACTGTTAGAGCCACAGAATTGCATTTTTTTCCCCCTCTAACCTCTGCAGTTGCATTTTACCTTGGTGATTAAAAGTGCAAGAGAACTGGCAGAGGTTTTCTGTCTGAAAAAGCAAATCAGAGTCTTTACCCCAAACCATTACAATAAGTCAGAGTTGTGTTGTTGACTTTCTGATGCAGAATTGAATGAACTCTTAGAGTAAAAAGATCTCCTGAACAGCTCCATCTCACTTCAGTTTGTATTAACCTTTGCCCCTCCTGTCAAGCAATATATTTTGCTTTCTTTTTGGTCCAGCTTGCTATATTGTGTTTATATGAGGTTAATGAGGAGAGTACAAAAGCTGCTTCTATATAGGAAATAGTATTTCTGTAAGATACTCTTATAGAATCATAGAATCATAGAATAGTAAGGTTGGAAGGGACCTCAAAGATCATCCAGTTCCAACCCCCTGCCATAGGCAGGGACACCTCCCACTAGTACAGGTCACTCAAGGCCTCCTCCAACCTGGCCTTCAACACCTCCAGGGAGGGAGCAGCCACAACCTCCCTGGGCAACCTGTGCCAGTGTCTCACCACCCTCGCTGCAAACAACTTCCTCCTAACATCCAGTTTCAATCTCCACTCTGCCAGTTCAAACCCATTGCCCCTTGTCCTGTCATTACAAGACCTTGTCAGTAGTCTCTCCCCAGCCTTCCTGGAGCCCCCTTCAGATACTGGAAGGCTACTATAAGGTCTAATGGAAGCCTTCTCCAGGCTGCAGAGCCCCAACTCTCTCAGCCTGTCCTCACAGCAGAGCTGCTGCAGCCCTCTCAGCATCTCGGTGGCCTTCTCTGGACTGGCTCCAACAGTTCCATGTCCTTCCTGTGCTGGGGGCTCCAGAACTGCACACAGGACTGCAGGTGGGGTCTGAGGAGAGCAGAGCAAAGGGCTAGAATCCCTTCCCTTGCCCTGCTGGCCATGCTGCTCTTGCTGCAGCCCACAAATGTCACAAATGAAGCACAGAAGGCATAAATCCCATGTAAAGAGAAAAACAGACACTTCCCTTTCAGAGTTTCGTCAAAATAGAACAAAATCTGGAATAGAGCCCTTGGAGTTTCAGGTCTGCTGAAACTGAGGGTGGGTGCAGTTGGGTATTTATGCACATGACAACACATAACTGAAGTCAAAGTCTCCTGATCCAAAAAGAGTTTGTGATTTACTCAACTTCCAGATCTTGTGTTCCTCATAACCTATAGACAAGATAAACTCTCGGCTGTTTCTCCACACGGCCTTAGGGTTTAATTTTTTTCTTGTAGGACTCACTGCTGTGATGTGGCATTGAGAGGTCAAGAGAGGGCATTCTGCACCTTTGCTCTGCTGAGGCCCCCACCTCAAACACTGCATCCAGTTCTGGTGTTCCCAGCAGAAGAAGGACACAGAGCTGCTGGAGTGAGGCCAGAGGAGAGCCACAAAGATAGTCCAAGGACTGTAACATTTCCACTATGAGCACAGGCTGAGGGAGCTGGGAGGTGCAGCCTGCAGAAGAGAAGGCTCCAAGGGAACCTCAGAGCTGCTTGCCAATAGCTGAAGGGATCCTGCAGGAAGGCTGCAGAAGGATTTTTCTGAAGGGAAAGGACAAGGGGGGATGGTTTGAAGCTGAGGCAGAGCAGGATTAGACTGGAGTTGAGGAAGAAGTTCTTCAGTAGGAGGGTGGTGGGACTCTGGAATGGGTTGTGGCTGCCTCCTCCCTGAGGTGTTGAAGGTCAGGTTGGATGAGGCTTTGAGCAGCTGAGGCTAGTTGAGAAGTGTCCCTGGGCATGGTGGAGAGGTTGAAAGAGATGACCTCTGTGGTCCCTTCCAACCTAAGCCATTCTATGGTTCTATGACACAGAAAACAGCTATGGTCACTTCTTTCTTCCCTTGCCATTGGTGTGAGAATTTACTACAGCAGAGTCCTGTCTGGCTTTGGTTTGGTTCTTTTTCTATAATCGCAGCAATTAAACAGAACCCAAAAAGTCTCCACTTTTCATCTTATGAGAGATGAATGTAGCACTGAAATTGCTGAGTGGGTTCAGTGCTGCAAGTACAAAAGCACCAAGTCCTCTAAACCCAAACACAAAGAAAGTCATATAAACATACAAAAGAAACTGCAAGTTCTTGGGGTTTAAGGCATTCTTAAAGTGACAAATGTACAACATGAAACCATTGCTGACAGGGTCACCTTAAAAACTATCTACTGGAAGTGCTGAAAGTGAGCACCAAGGAGTACTGTGAGCTGAATCCTCTGCTGTCTGTGTTAGAGATACAGATGCTGTTAGTTGAGTAAAGCTCTGGTCCACTTCTATGCTACAAAACACAGGAAATTAAAAAACCAATGACAAATGTGGGTCTCTTCTAGCTGCTGTTGGAGCAAGCAGTCTTATCCTCCTGTATGCCAGCAAAGATTTTAGTTTAATGTCTTTCTTTTCCCTTGTTTCTTTGGTTTTCTGACCTTTGATGCTTCATCTTATTTATATTTGTTTTGAAGATGGTTGGTTTTCTTTTGGTAAATACAACTGAATGACTAAGAAGACTTACCCAAAGAGGTGGTGGAAGCCTCATCCCTGGAAGTTTTCAAGGCCAGGCTGGATGTGGCTCAAGGCAACTTGATCTAGTGGGAAGTGTCCCTGCCCATGGCAGGAGGGGGTTGGAACTGGATGATCCTTGAGGTCCCTTCCAACCCTGACAATTCTGTGGTTCTGTGAAGTTTCTTCTTAAAGAAACATAGAGTGAGTAATTGACTACTGCAACTGCACTGCAAACCTCCAAGTCACTACAAAAAGAAATCCTTTTTATATGAAGAAAGTGTTAGAATTAGGTTTCCTGATTTGTTGCTGAGATAAAATGCCTTCACATAACATATTTTAGAGGATTAGACAATGCTGCTCTCCACTGCTGCTCGAGAATAGAAAATGCCAAAGTTTTTATCCTGCTTAAAAGAAAATACCCTCTGCTATGCCACCCACATGTACCCAATCTGTTGGAAAACTTGAACTATGTATTCCTTTAGGATTGAGAACATAATTCTTTGCCTGTCAGATTATGCTGACAAATTACTTTATAATTACTTCCTCATTAATTACTGTCACAAATGTTGATCTAAAAGGGAACAAGGAAAGGATGCCTTTCATTTAAGATCATCATAAACATGAACAGCTGAGATTTCCTCTGACCAATTTAATGTTCATATATTTGAACAGGACAACATAGAATCATAGAATCATAGAATGGTAAGGTTGGAAGGGACCTCAAGGATCATCCAGTTCCACCCCCCTGCCATAGGCAGGGACACCTCCCACTAGCACAGCTCACTCAAGGGCTCGTCCAACCTGTCCTTGAACCCCTCCAGGGAGGGAGCAGCCACAACCTCCTTGGGCAACCTGTGCCAGTGTCTCACCACCCTCACTGCAAACAACTTCCTCCTGACATCCAGTTTCAATCTCCCCTCTGCCACTTCAAACCCATTGCCTCTTGTTCTGTCATTGCAAGACCTTGTCAATAGTCCCTCCCCAACATCGTCATTCCTACTATGTATTAGCAAAGAGGAATTTCCAGCACCTCTCTCCTTCAGATTCTCCTTGTGAATCTTTAAAATGACATCTTTGCTGCTTCCAGATAGGTACTTTTCTCTCTCTGTGAGACATGGTCCCCAAAACATGAAATAAAATAGATGCTCTTGTTCTGAGAAGTTGTTTAAAATGTGACAAAAGCATTTGCAGTGGGATATATTACATTCCTAGAACATTATGTCCTAGAGGAGTGGAAGGAACAAATAACAGTTCCAACCTCTGTGATAAAGCATGAGAGGTGCTCATAATATACAACCTGAAAAGACTCTTGGCTGCCTTTCAAAACAGGAGAGATATTGGGAAGGAATTGCCTCTCTTAAGGAGCCAATTCCTTCTATATGTTCATTTTTAGCTGCTGACAGTCCTGCTCTCAGCATCAGGCCTGCTGTATCAGAGTGGAAATCTGGTTTTTATCCCATCACCATATGGATGCTACAGTTCCTTGGTGCATGTGTGAAGAATCATACAGTTGTGGAATGTTCTGGCTTGGAAGGGAGCTCCAAAGCTCATCCAGTCCAACCCCCTCTGCACTCAACAGGGACATCCTCAACTAGATCAAGTTGCAAACAACCCCGTGCAGCCTCAACTTGAATATCTCAAGGGATGGGGCCTCAACCACCTCTCTGGGCAAACTGTCCCAGTGTTCCACCCTTATTGCAAAGAATTATTTCCATATTTTGTGCTTCTTTAATATGTTACTTTCTCCCTAGCAAAGCAAGAGGTAGGGTAGCTCTAGCCTATACTTCACTGAGACTCTACTTCCTGAAACTTCTTAGTTTGTTCCTCTGTTTGAAATATATGAAAGGATGAAACTGAAAACAAACAAACAAAAAAGGCTGCTCCCAGCCACAGGCACTGGAGATGTGTTTTCACATACCAGCTGCATGAACAAAGCTGAGATGGTGAAAAGGGAGCTGAAGTCAGGAGGGACAGGTCTATTTCTTAGAGAGATCCTCCAGACCATGTGAAAACCAGGCCAATATCTATTCTGCCCTCTGAAATACAAAACCCAACCCCCCACCATTTTGGCACATGTGGCTTTTGTCTGCCATTACAAACAAACCCTTTCCTGCTGGAGCAGAGGCAGTCTGCAGGACACTAATCATGCAGTGCCCATGGACTGTGTGGGATAGAACACAGGAGCACAATGCAGTGGAGTGCTGCTGCCTTGCTTCAGCAGCTCTGTGGAGCTTACATTCTAGGTCCTCTCCAGCATCTTTCTTAGAAAATGCATTCCCTCCAATAATCATCAGCTTCATATTAAGTCAATACTCTGTCAGTATGGATATTAAGCAGTCTTTGTGTGTACCTTCACTACAAATAAAAGAAAATAAATGCTTATACTCCAGGCACTGCTATTTGACAGAAACATGTCAAGTCTCATCTTACAGCTACTGCCCTTTCATATTCCCTCTGGTTAATCATAGAATGGTAAGGTTAGAAGGGACCTCAAAGCTCATCTAGTTCCAACCTCCTACCATAGGCAGGGACACCTCCCACTAGAACAGGTCACTCAAGGCCTCATCCAACCTGGCCTTGAACACCTCCAGGGAAGGAGCAGCCACAACCTCCCTGGGCAACCTGTTCCAGTGTCTCACCACCCTCACTGTAAACAACTTCCTCCTAAACCCTCCTTAACCCCACAATGAGTTTCAGAACTCATTTTCTCTCATACTTAGAAGGTTTATTGGGGTTTTATTTCCATGTTAAATTTCTACATGGCTAGAGTATATCCATCTTCTGGTGGTACTCTTCTTGAGATGGAATAGCTCTCCTCCTATGTGGATATTTATCTCACTGCTATAACTAACTGCTGAGCATCTTGGTGACCTCCTCTGGANCAAAGTGTTGGTCTTGTATTAATTTGTCATACTTCAATGCAAAAACAAAACTGGTCATGGTTGGCATGTTCCAAGTCCACAAACAAGAAGCTTCCTTTGCATCCAGACACTGAGGGGAAGCCATCAATAAGCTAAAACTCTTAAGAGAGTTGAAGAGGGAAAGATTCACTTGGGAAGAACCTCACAAAGTGAGTAATGGAAGTTCCCACTCGAAAAATAAAACAATACATCAACTAGAACTTACTCTGGCTACTGACATAAAAAAAAAATGTTTCTGTTGTTAACACATTAACAACAAAAGGATGACTGGGGAGAATCTCCACCCTTTATTGGATGTGAAGGGAAGCACAGTAACCAAAGATGAGGAAGAGGATGGGGTACTGAGTGCCATCTTTGCCTCACTTTAATGGTAAGACAGGTTGCTCCCCAGGTGCCCTGCCCCCTGAGCTGGACAAAGTCAGAGAGCAGAATGAAAGCCTCACAATCCAAGAGGAAATGGTCTATGACTTACTACACCACTTAGATGCACACAAGTCTATGAGGCTGGACAGGATCCACCCAAGAGTACTGAGGCAGCTGGCAGAAAGTACTCACCAAGCTACTTTCAAGTCCAGAGTCTTGGCTAGCTGGGGCAGTCCTAGTTGGTTAGAGATTAGCAAATGTGACATCCATCTACAAGAAGGGCTGGAAAGGTGATCCAGGGAACTACCTGAACCATATGAGTTTGATCTGGGTGCTGGGAAAGGTTATGGAGCAGATAGATCATCTGGAGTGTCATCATGTGGCACAGACAGAACAACCAGGCAATCATGCCCAGCCAGCAAGGGTTTATGAAAGGCAGGTCCTGCTTGAATAACCTGATCTCCTTCTGTGACAAGGTGACCCACTTAGAGGATGAGGGACTGTTGTCTGCCTAGACCTCAGTAAAACCTTTTACATTGTTTCCCACAGCATTCTCCTGGTAAAAACTGGCTGCTCATGGCTTGCATGGGCATACACTTCCCTGCATAAAAACCTGGCTCAATGGCCAGGCCCAGGGAGCTGTAATGAATGGAGTTAAATCTGACTGCTGCACAGTCACCAGTGGTGTTCCTCAGCACTCAGCTTTGGAGGCAGTTCTGTTTAGTGTCTTTGGCAATGGTTTGGGTGAGGAGACTGAGTAAGTTTGCAGATGACATCAGGTTGGCCAGGAGTCCTGATCTGCTTGAGGGTAAGGAGGCTGTACAGAGGGATCTTGGACAGGCTGGATCAATGGTCCACTGGTATAAGATTCAACAAGGCTTGAGGAAAAGGCCCTGGGGGTCTGGGGTGATGAAAAGCTCAAGATGAGGCTGCAGTGTGAGTGCAGCCCAGACAGCAACTGTGTGCTGGGCTGCAGCAAGAGCAGTGTGGGCAGCAGGGCAAGGGNGGGTCCCTTGGGTCACAACACCCCATACAAGGTTACAGGCTTGGGGGCAGAGTGACTGGAAAGCTGCCCAGCAGAAAATGACACAAAGGTGTTGATCAATAGCCAGGTGAATATGAGCCAACAGTGTGTTCATATGGTCAGGAAGGCCAACAGCATCCTGGCCTGTGTCAGAAACTGTGTGGCCAGCAAGACTAGAGAAGCAATTGTGCCTCTGTACTCAGCAGCTATAAAGCTGCACCTTGACTATTGTGTTTAGTTCTGGCCACCCACTACAAGAACATTGAGGTGCTGTAGCATTTTCAAAGGAGGGCAGTGAAGCTGTTCAAGGGTCTTAATGGGGTGTGGTTGAGGGAACCAAGGGTTGTTTAGTCTGGAGAAAAGGAGACTGAGTGGGATACCTTATTGCTCTCTACCACTGCCTGAAAGGGAGTTGTAGTGAGGTGGGGATCAGTCTCTTCTTCCAAGTAACAAGCAATAGAACCAGAGGCAATGGCCTCAAATTTTGCCAGGGGAGGCCTAGATTGGATATTTAATATGTTTTCTTCACCAAAAGGGTTATGAGGTACTAGAGAGGGTTATGAGGCCCAAGGAAGTGATGGAGTCACCATCCCTGAAGGTATTTAAAAGATGTGTAGTACGTGGTACTGAGGGATGTGATTTAGTGGTGACCTACTATTGCTGGCTAACAGATAGGCTTGATAATCTTAAAGGTCCTTTCCAAACAAAATGATTCTATGATTCTCTAAGGCTTGCTGGTTGGTCATTACATTAAGACCAGTGCTCACAGTAGATCTGCAAGTGAAGGTAGGCCATGAAGTGAAGAGGGGGCTGAAGGCTGCTGCTGAGGCTCCTTTGAAGCACTCAAAGGACTCAAAGGACTCAAATATGAGTGGTCACAGCCGCCGTGAAGGATTCGCTTGGAAGTTTGCTTCTAATGGAATGAAAAGGCAACTTCCATGAAAAGCAGCAGTTAGGTGAAGTGGGAGCAGTGTCACCTTTCCGAGGGCTGTGAGGGGATGGAGGAGGGAGCAGCTTTCTCCCCAGCAAGAAGGTGCCGCTCATGCTGTGGTACCGCAGCTCCGCACCCTGCCGCCCAGCAGCAGCTCAGCTCTGCCACTGGCGGATGCCGCAGGGTGCAGGAGGGCTCCGGACTGAAAGAGGCGTCCCGGGGAAGGGGAGCAGGGCACCTGTCTGTCCGCTGTGCGAGGAGGGCCCCGCACAGCCCTCTCAGCGCCCCGCTCTTTGGGAACGTCCCGGTTTCCCGGGAGGGCTGCTATGCCAGCCAACTCGAAGTGGGGTCAGTTATGACCAGTGATGGGGTCCAAGGGAAATCTCCCACGGGAGGGACCTATGTCTGAGGGGAGAAACAGGGTCCCCCCTCCTTTGCCGGCAGCCCCTTAGGCAAGCCTACCAGCCGCTGCCGGGCTGCAGGCGGGTTCTCGGGGAGAGGCTCCGCGGCTCTGCCTGCCGGAGCCGGGTAGGGGAATGCAGATGCTTGTAGACGAGAAAAGTTTGAGGGGCGGGGGGGGGTCTCGGCCTCGACTCTGCCCCGTCCCTCCCGGGGCAGGCGACACTGCTTGCTCCCATCCCCAGGGCGCGGCTTCATCCCCGGCGTGGCGGTGGTCGGCCCCTGCCCTTCACCAGAGTCTTTGAAACCCGAAAAAAAGCGAGTTTCAGCGTTACAACCTCATATTTGGAGGAGCTGGAGTTTCTTGCCACGGCGACGTCGCTTGTTAAACAATCAGCGGCGGAGCCCCTGAAAAGAGAGGCATTGCACCCTTGCTGCTGAATGCGCCGCTTAGTGCATATAACGCCAGGGCCTTTTGATGTCTCACAATGAGTGTTACGCCCAAAGATTGTCTCTTTGGACAGATCTACAACGCTTGGCTTCATGTTTGGAAGTTAAATGGACAGCGAGGTTGTTCAAACTCCCACGCTTGAAGCGAGCGCAGACACTCGGTACATTTGCCCGCTTACTTTCCATCAGTGAAAGAAGCAGGGGTGGAGGGAAGGGGCTGCTGGTTTAATCCGCGCTCCGAGGCAAAGGGAGGGGGGGAAGCAGCCCTGCCCAAAGTTTTCCTCTCTCTTTTCTTTTCTTCACTTTATTCTTTGGCAGCCTTAAAATAAGAGCTATGTGCAAAGCGTGCGCCCTGCCTAGGTAGCTTGTGTCTCGAAGTCACTGGCAATGTTGCTGCTCCATGAAATCAAAATTTATGATTATTCAAATGTTGGGGACTGTGAAAAGAGAGGAAGAAAGAGAGAAAATTAATATTGCAGCTGTTCTTCTGATTAATGAGAGATAATTGCTCATGAAAAGTCACCCCTGTGGCATTTTGTTGTCTCCTGGATCTTTGTTCTTTTCCACTATTATTGAGGACTTTCTTGAAGACTAAGCGGTTCTTTTCAATTTTTGGTATTCAGAAAGTGTTGCTTGGTTACAGATAATGGAGAAATCTCGGGCTATATTGGGTAAGATGTGCCACAGACAGCAATAT
The DNA here is from genome assembly GCA_013399055.1 of Ramphastos sulfuratus. Taxonomy (NCBI): domain Eukaryota; kingdom Metazoa; phylum Chordata; class Aves; order Piciformes; family Ramphastidae; genus Ramphastos; species Ramphastos sulfuratus. Next base: position 43,055 of record WBNM01006468.1, read on the forward strand.
CACAATGCCACTTTCAGAAAAGGATGGATACAAGTTAACGATGCGCTTTCAATAAAACATTAATAGACTTGTTCACGCTTTTATAATGACCTCCTTAATGGGAGCTGGGGGCAAGTGCTGTCTTTTGCTTGCCTTCGCCTCACAAAATCCGGCTTCGAGATCGCCGATCGCTTTGGAAACTAATAGGAAATCAATGTTAGATTAGTGAATAAATGCGAGTACAGCCCAGGAGCCCGCGGCCCCTCGCTTACCCACGCAAGACTTGGTACGGAGCGGAGCTCTCCCGCCTAGGAGCTGCCCCAGCCCGGGGCGCGCCCTGCCCAGCGCCACCGCTTCTCACCCCTCCGGGATGTTTGCGACCAGGGCTGCTCTGAGAGCTTATTTTCGGGTTTGGGCTGTTCGGTGTTTGGTTTGGTTTGTTTTTTCTGGGGGAAAAGTGTGCCTGGGATGCGGCGCTTTCCACGGAGGCAGCTCCTGCCGTGAACTCGGCGGAGATAAACGCCCCAAGGCCGGTTCTTTCTCCGGGCGGGCATGGATGGCTTTTTCTTCTGCTGGGAGCTGCGAGGTTGGGGGAGGGAAGGGAAAGAGTTGCTTTTGTCATTTAAGCCGTGAATCTCTTCTACATAAAGGTGTTAGAGACATCTGGAAGAAAAGAGGGACCAGCACCCAGTCCTGCGCTCGGCGGACCAGGGAAGCGGCTCTGATGTTCTTTTTGAACTGCTCCACTTTCAAAGGGGGGCAATTTCGTTACATTCTCATTTGTTACACTGTCTTGAACTAAAGGCAGACAAAGCTATACTCTGTCAGCCCGAGCAGAATGAAGGGAATCAAAGGATTTTCCCTTAAAAGGACTAATTTTCTCCTTGAATTATGAAAGTAATGGCTAGGTAACAGCCTGTGCTCTGTACCCAACTGCTTAATACCTTCTAAATCCTTCCACGTGGCTCTCCCAGTCGTAGCAATTAGAGCTCATTATAGGCTCATAAGAGCTCTCATTTCGGGGATTACTTAATGGACAATGAAATTTTATCGGACAGAATTATTGAAAAATAAAATTGTAACGAGGCCGATGTGATGTGGGCGCACGCCTTGCATCATTCCGCCTGGTTTGGGATATCTTTGCTTTCAAATGACTTCTTTTCTTACTCTGCCTTTCAGGAGTGGGTTTTTCTTTGTGTTGTGTGGNAGATTAATTCAAATCTCCTCCTCACACGGGCAGAGTGAGGCAAAATCCCGTGCCTGTGCGCTGTGACGGTGACTGAAACCCCACCGGAGCTCGGGAGGCAGAATCCCCGCGTGGGGCACCCAAGGCACGCCGGGGGGGACCCGCAGCGGCCGAAGGCCTAAGCGACGGGGCGGCCAGCCGTCCTGGGCGGCCAGCCGTCCTGGGAGCCGCGGCTGAGTGGGGCTCCGGGGCCTCGGCTGAGCCCTCGGCAGCAGTTTGGGGAAAAGTAGGTGAGGTGGGAGCCGACCTGCCTAAACCCCGCGAGTCCCTAATTGTTGTCACAAGACGCGGGATTAGCGCATTGCTGGAATAGCTGTCTGTTTACACTTCGGAGCCCCGCCGGCCGGTAAACACTTTCTAATTGAATTCTAATCACATTCAAATAGCTACATAACCAGCCTCAGCTGCAATTCATAAAACTTTAATTGCTATCCATAAATCCTCAGATCGCCGAGAGTGGAGTGTCCCTAAAAACACTGTTGCATCCTGCCTGCTCAGGGCCGTCGGAGAGGCGGTGGGGAAGAGCGTGGCGAGCAGGGCTAGGGTCGAGCTGGTGTCTGCTTTGGAGAGGTGGGGGACACAGGGCGACGCTGCCTGCGGCAGGTTGGGGACGAGGACTGAGACAGCAGAGTGAGAGCTGGCCCCTCTCTTAACAAGGCTCGAGTGGCACCGCTGAGCCTCTGGTCCCAGGGACGAGGATATGCCATCCTCGTCAGAAGGCGGACAACAACTTTATTTTGCTAGGTTTTATCAGCAGAAGAGTGGGTGTGCGAGGGAGCTCTTAGGGTGTTCGCGCCCCAAGCCCGTTCCTTGTGCACGGTGACCGCCTCTAAACACGTTACGGCTATTGATGCACTCCTCAGCCTCTGGTAATCAGGCGTACTCTGCGCTTTCTGCTTTAGAGCACAATTGTCGCTTCCCTTTCTCGAGTGAAGTGGGACGGGATCCGTGGTCGGTTTTAAACGCCGCGTCACATCTGCCAAGCAAGAACGCGATCGCCCTTCTATTAACGATAAGTCTGTTCTTAAATTCCCATAAAACAGGTCATTGGAAAATCGCGTAATATGCCGCGAATACCTTGGCTTTTTAATGCAGTCTGAAATGCTTCGGAGCCACCGACCGTATTTAGCTGTTTATCCAATTTTACTGTGAATGATTGCTTCAGCAAACTTGGTGGAGATCAAAGAACCACCCCCACCCCCCCCCCCCCCGACATGTTCGCCTTTCATTAGCGCTGCGAGCTGCAGTCCTGAAGCGGGCGGGGAAGTTCACTGGGAAGTTTCCCGTTTTGGTACCTTTTAAGCTGAGAATTGTCCAGATATTTGAAGGGTTCGTCCATCGAAGTAATTGCCACTTTGGCAAGATTCCCTCGAGGTGAATAGGGCAGGGAAAAAAAAAAAACCCAGCCCGAACCAAAGCCCCACAAAACCAAAACAACAAACAAACAAACCAAAACCAACCCAACAGCCCACAACCGGCATTCTTATGTATACACACACGCACACCCAGGCCGTCTCTAACTTTGTGTCTCTATCTGTGACCCTAGCTCCTCCGTGTGCGGAAAGGGCTTCCTGAAGGAGGCCTGCGCGCAGGGAGTGTACCGGACCGGGGAAAGGTGTTGGTCCCACGCCCCTGTGGGAGTTACGGCCCCTTGGATGATACTTTACCCGGGATGGGAGAGGCCGGGGTTGACTCGCTTATTTCAGCGGATCACCTGCTCCTTTCTTCCCTCCTCGCAAGGGAAAAGGACCGTGCTCCTCGGGGGGGGGGAACAAAAAACAAACAAACAACAACAAAAAAAAAAACCNGACAATGAAATTTTATCGGACAGAATTATTGAAAAATAAAATTGTAACGAGGCCGATGTGATGTGGGCGCACGCCTTGCATCATTCCGCCTGGTTTGGGATATCTTTGCTTTCAAATGACTTCTTTTCTTACTCTGCCTTTCAGGAGTGGGTTTTTCTTTGTGTTGTGTGGGTTTTTTTTTTTTCTTTTTTTTTTTCTTCTTTCCCCCCCTCTCCTGTCTTTTATCACTGCACTTGGTTTATTATAACAATTACAAATTGCAATTTTGATCCGACTCTTGCTCTGTCTGCCTTCCCTTACGACGGCCGCCTCACCAGATCCACTCTGTCACTGCAGACAGTTTTTGCCACTGAGTTTGATAGGGTTTTTTAAAATTATTTATTATTATTCTTTTCCATAAGAGCATCCCTTAAAGAAGGGGGGGGGAATAAAAGAAAAAGAAGGGGGCGGGAAAAACAAAGGC
>WBNM01006469.1:8363-66549 GCA_013399055.1 Ramphastos sulfuratus
CTCACTGCAAACAACTTCCTCCTAACATCCACTTTCAGTCTCCCCTCTGCCACTTCAAACCCACTGCCCCTTGTCCTGGCATTACAAGACCTTGTCAATAGTCCCTCCCCAGCCTTCCTGTAGCCCCCTTCAGATCCTGGAAGGCTACTCTAAGGTCTCCTGGAAGCCTTCTCTTCTCCAGGCTGCAGAGCCCCAACTCTCTCAGCCTGTCCTCACAGCAGAGCTGCTGCAGCCCTCTCAGCATCTTCATGGCCTCCTCTGGACCCACTCCAACACTTCCATGTCCTTCCTGTGCTGGAGGCTCCACAACTGCACACAGTGCACATTAAGAATTGTTTTTAATTGTAGTGTTTAAGTGTATGCAATGTTGACTGTGTTTGTTGCTTTAAAGCTTGCCTCCAACACAGGTGATAATTATACTCAAGTAATTTCCAGTCAACTTGCAATTAATGTAGCAACACAATCATTTGTCTAAGGAGCAAACCCCCTAGTCCTGATTATGCAGGAGTCACAAATACACAGTATGTGTCCGATACCTTTGGCAAGGAACCAGAGAAGTATTTTAAATTTCAATTTGTTGTTCAATTCATCTAGGCAGGCCCAGAATATTTATTGAACTGTTATCTCACACACTATAAAGCAGTGACAAAGTGGGTTCTGCATGAATGCTGTTAAATCTCCTCATGGTGCCATTACAACTGGTAGCCTTATTGTAGAACAGGACCTCAGCAGCTACTGATAGATTGGGGGGTAATTAATATAACAAGCCTGTGATATATTATTGCAGTGTTACTGCTCCAGAAGTGGGGCTGGCTTCTGAAAGATATGGAGGAGGAAAGAAAAAGCTTCCCCTAATAATAATAATCACTTCCCTTGCCCTGCTGGCCAGGCTTCTCTTGCTGCAGCCTAGGATGCAGGCAGCCCAGACAGCAACCGAGTGCTGGGCTGCAGCAAGAGCAGTGTGGGCAGCAGGGCAAGGGAGGGGAATCTGCCCCTTTGCTTTGCTCTCCTCAGACCCCAGCTGCAGTCCTGTGTGCAGTTCTGGAGTCCCCAGCACAGGAAGGACATGAAAGTGTTGGAGCAGATCCAGAGGAGGCCACCAAGATGCTCAGAGGGCTGCAGCAGCTCTGCTATGAGGACAGGCTGAGAGAGTTGGGGGAGATTCTGAGATAGACTATATTTAAGGTCTCTTCCAACCTAAACCATTCAATGAATCTCAAACTGGGATTGAAAAATCACTCCCTGGCAACAAAACACTCATGAACCAGATGCACGATTTTATGTATTCACAGAGCTGCTCAAATAGATAGGTCTGGTGAAGAAAATCACAGAATCACAGTGATCACTCTAGGTGCACTTAGAGTCATAGAATCACAGAATGTCAGGGGCTGAAAGGGACCTCCAAAGCTCATCCAGTCCAACCCCCCTGCCACAGCAGGATCTCCTAGACCAGATCACACAGGAATGCATCCAAGTGGGTGTTGAATATCTCCAGAGATGGAGACTCCATAACCCCCCTGGGTAGCCTGTTCCAGGTTTCTGTCGCCCTAACAGGGAAAAAATTCCTCCTCATGTTTCCATGAACTTTCTATGCCTCAGCTTCCACCCAGTGCCCCTTGTCCTGGCATTGGGCATCACCCAGCAGAGCCTGGCTCCAGCCTCCTGGCACTCACCTTTACATCTTTATAAACACTGATGAGATTGCCTCTCATTCTCCTCTAAAATAAGACAGATACACTGTTTTGAAAACTAAAACTCTATGTAAGGAACCTCCAAGAGGAGAGGATTTTTGTGAAGCTAATAGTATATACAGAAATAGCATCTCTGCAGACAGGTACCTGTCCCCATTTTACACAACAGACACCACCACTGATGCTACACTACCCAACTGCACTCCAGCACAGGAAAGAAAATCTTCACTAGTCAATCACTTACATTATAATTCTACCTTCTATTCTTGACACTACTGATTGGAATTACACAGCCCCTAGGAAAAGGAAAACCTGCATCTACTATTATGACTGAGGAGGTTTTTTTGGCACATTATCAAATCTGCTCATTTCCACTGGTTATTTTTTGTTCTGTTCCAGCCTAAATACCACTTACTTTGAACCATAAACCACTGTAAAGTTGACATTAATGAGAAAACAGCTACTGAGAGGAGATAAATTTAAGAGCAACAGAAACCTTACAGAACGATTAATCTCATGCTCACAGGAAGAAAGTGTTTTGAGGATACACAGTTAAAGTTTTCCTTTAGGAAAACCATTCTCACAAGCATTATCTAGCCTACATGTTAGAAAATGATTCAAAACATCACTGGAAATAGATCCAGAAGCTGTGACAGGAAAAGAACATTGTAGAGAGCTTTATTCTGTCAGGCACTAAGCAACTCTGGATGCTCCTAAACTCCTGCTTTAACTGGATAACCACGGTATGATAATATGGTACCCAGCAGGATGGTTTCTTAAGCATCATCCCAGACAGAGGCTTTGCAATTTTAACCCTTGGAAGAACTTCTTGCATTTGTCATGACAGGATGAGGAGGAATGGGTTTGGTAAGGACAGGATGAGGAGGAATGGGTTTAAAGTGGCAGAGGNCCCTTTGTTTTCATTCCCTCTCTCATACTCCTCCTACTCCATTCGCCTTGTTATTGTTTGTTTCCTTCCTTTATTCACTCAGACTTGTTCTTGGGCCTCATTTATTTACCACAGTTTGCATGAGGTGGGACAAAAATAAGCAGAGTATTTATAACTTACTAGATGTTTTCAGAAAGGAGTCATAACAGAAAATGTGATGGGCATGTCGAGACAAACAGATTGGGAAGCAATCAGCATCTGCAGGGCTGTGTAGCACTGAGGTCTGAGATGCTGCTCTGGCTGAATGATGTCCTCCTGGGATGGCCATGGCTGATAGCCCATTTTAATTCTAGAAGCCTCATGCCAGCAAGCATCCACACTGCAGACAACATCTGTCATTATTTTATTTTCATAGGTCATGGTCTTTAGAAGCCACAGACTGTGAGCAAGCACAAAGAGAGATAGAACTGCCCTGGTGAGAACCCATCTTGAGTACTGCCTTCAGTTTTCTGTTCCCCAGTTTAAGAGAGACAAGGATCTGCTTGAGGGAGTTCAGCAGAGGGCTATGAGGATGATGAGGGGACTGGAGCACTGTCTGGTGAGGAGAGGCTGAAGGACCTGGGGTTTTTTAGTCTGGAGAAGAGAAGACTGAGCAGAGATTTAATCAATGTTTATAGATATTTGAGGGCTGGGGGTCAGGAGGTGGGAGACAGGCTCTGCTCACTGCTCCCTGGGACAGGTCAAGGAGCAATGGATGGAAGCTGCACCACAAGAGGTTCAAGGTCAACGCAAGGGGGAACTTCTTGACTGTAAGGGTCCCAGAGCACTGGAACAGGCTGCCCAGAGAGGTTGTAGAGTCTCCTTCTCTGGAGCCTTTCAAGGCCTGTCTGGATGCATTCCACTGTGACCTGAACTGGATTGTCTGGTCCTGCTCTGGCAAGGGGGTTGGACTGGATGAGCTTCTGAGGTCACTTCCAGACCGTAACCTTCTGTGATTCTCTCCCTTGGAAGACACATGCAGAGATCCCACTGGGGAGGGAACAGCAGTGCCTGGAACCAGGTGATAACAGAGCTGGTTCTGCTCTGGCTTTGGCTGAGCTGCACCACCATGTTCGAAGGCTTAACACCTCACACACAATGGCATGAATCTGCAGACATCTCTCATGAGGAAGGAACAGATACTACTGCAAATACACTCTGGAGATTCAAGAGGCTGTAATCTTGCTTTAAGTCACAGGCCACCTTCCCTTACATACATAACTCTGACAGACTTCCCTACGGAAGTCACAGCATGCAACTAAGCCTTTTTGCAGGCATTACGGAGAGAGCTCCTTAACTTGTCACTACACTACTGCCTCAAGACATGACTTCCCTTGGTGAATCCAGGCTGACCTTACAGCTAATCCTACAAGCAGCAAGGTCCACTTGAGAAATCCTTCATTAAAACATCCACTAATGGGAGAGTGATTTCCCATTGGAATGGGCTGCCCAGGGAGGTGGTGGAGTCACTGTCCCTGGAGGTGTTGAAGACAAGCCTGGATGGGGCACTTAGTGCCATGGTCTGGTTGATTGGCTAGGGCTGGGTGATAGGTTGGGCTGGACGAGCTTGGAGGTCTCTTCCAACCTGCTTGATTCTATGATTCTAAGATTCTAAGATTCTATGAATCGAAGATTCTATGATTCTGTGATTCTATGATTCTAAGATTCTATGGTTATATGATTCTATGGTTCCATGAGTCTATGCTCTGTCTACTGGTCAAGGCAATTTTTTTTTTTCTTAGGAAAAAACACACAAGACAATCAAAAATGACAATTTAGTTAAACCAGTAAGTGGTAATGTCTGTAATGATTTACTGCAACAGCATAACAACATGCATGTTGGAGAGAAAAGTATCTTCTCACCTAGGTTACAACACTTTAAAACAGAGCTAGAGGAGCATTCAGTTCCCTTTGGTTGCAGTGAATAGTTGGAAGGTTGAAATTACATTCTCTGTCCATCACTGGAAGACAGGCAAAGGGACAGACTATTGAAAAATTTCAGTGTCCTTTTGGCTGCCTTCCAGTCCTACCTCCAAGTGGCTGCTATTCTATTAGATGTAACTGGAGTCTACCCTTAGGATGAGTATCTTTCTTCCTGGCAGGTTTTGTTCTTTTTCAAGGCAGGGAGACAGCCACAGCCCAACAAAGACTCCCTCTCCTCAAGCTTCTGCCGAAGGGCTTGGAACTGGAACGAGCAACACGGCCAAAATGCTGCCTTGCAAACAAAGTTTCTTTACAATCACACTGAAAATGCAGAGATGGAACAACTGAGGGTAGGATAATGCCAGAAAGAGATGTGCTTTCCAATAGAAAAGGTTTTAAAACAGCAAGATGTTCTGCAAGGAGTTTGTTCCATAGCAGCAATGTATGCTGACTAGTCAGAGGAAGACTTCCTGTGTTGCTGGAAGGCTGTAAGCTACAGCTGATTCTTGTACATAACAATGTGAGTATTTTTAATGCAGACCACAGGCTAAACTGGCTGGCTGAGTGCATGTAAAAGCTTCATACTTTTTTTAATCAGGGATTCCAGGACAAATCTCAACCTGCCTGATGTGTCTTTGAAATCTTCACATGTAAAAGGTGAAATAAAATCTCTAGTCCTGGCTAGTCCTGGGTTAAATTGCCAGTGTAATTATTCACTGTTTGTACTCACCAGGTATTAATGATGTGGCAGAACATAGGTTCAAAAGTAATGGCTTAAACCAGCAAATTCACAATAACATCATAGAATCATAGAATCATAGAATGGTAAGGTTGGAAGGGACCTCAAGGATCATCCAGTTCCAACCCCCTGCCATAGGCAGGGACACCTCCCACTAGAACAGGTCACTCAAGGCCTCCTCCAACCTGGCCTTGAACACCTCCAGGGAGGGAGCAGCCACAACCTCCCTGGGCAACCTGTGCCAGTGTCTCACCACCCTCTCTGCAAACAACTTCCTCCTAACATCCACTTTCAGTCTCCCCTCTGCCACTTCAAACCCATTGCCCCTTGTCCTGTCATTACAAGACCTTGTCAATAGTCCCTCCCCAGCCTTCCTGTAGCCCCCTTCAGATACTGCAAGGCTACTCTAAGGTCTCCTGGAAGCTTTCTCTTCTCCAGGCTGCAGAGCCACAACTCTCTCAGCCTGTCCTCACAGCAGAGCTGCTGCAGCCCTCTCAGCATCTTCGTGGCCTCCTCTGGACCCACTCCAACACTTCCATGTCCTTCCTGTGCTGGGGGCTCCAGAACTGCACACAGGACTCCAGATGGGGTCTGAGGAGAGCAAAGCAAAGGGGCAGAATCCCCTCCCTTGCCCTGCTGCCCACACTATCAATCTGTGTCTAACATTCAGTGCCCTTGAGGCATGTGTTACACAGATAAGGGCAAGTTCTGCTGTGGGATAGTTTTTCCTGGCTACAGACTTCAGAATTAACCAAGCCTCTAATTAACTGACTAACTTCTGTTGGCTGAGTTACAAGCTCTCCTGGCCATCAGCCGTTGCCAATTACTAATGCTCCTCATGGTCTCTCTTCCTGCTCTGCACTGCAGATATTTGTGCAGCACAGAGGCTCTGATGCATACACTAAATTGGCACCTTCTGCATGTTGCATCTCCAAGAAGCAAAATGCTAAGACATTTATCAGCCACTTATGCTCCCTGTAATAGCCAGGACTGATTCATACTTACCCTGATTCACATAAGCTATCACAATCACATTACTTTCAGTTAAGAGGAATTTGTGTCAGGGCCACAAGCAAAGAATTCCACTGCAGCATGTCTGTACCACAGCAGTTCCCTTAGGAAATGGCAATGGCAACACCATGACAAGCAAACATATGAAGTTTGTCTAAACATTAGGAAGACCCCAAAACAGTTTCTACAATGTCAACAAGAAAACCACACTTAAAAGCAGCATGATTTCTTTTTTGCTGCAAGCATAAAGAGTCTTTATGTTAGTTTAGGGAGTAAGTGATGGGGAGTCAGCATGGATATCAGAGGGAAGCAGAGATTCTCTCTTTGTAGCAGTCAAGGAACATATTAATCATGCAAACAAAGTCTTTTGAGGGAAAGAAAAGAAGATACTATCTCTCCTTGGGATCAGAGAAGTAAACATGTTAAAAATCTTGAGTTTAGATAAAGGGAAGTCTAAAGGGATAGCTAATACTTGCCAGTTACTGGATTACTGATTTCTGTACACACTAAAGAGCTAAGCATCTTGCAGATAAAATATTGCTGAATACAATTGCTGAATACATGCTGCATAACACAGTCACAAGACTGGGGCATTGGCAGCTGCACTAATGAACCCCACTTTCCAAAAATCCAGCACTCTTGAGAAATCTTCCACAATTTACAGTATATTCATAATCCACAGAATCATAGAATCACAGAATGTGAGGGGTTGAAAGAGACTTCAAAAGCTCATCCAGTCCAACCCCCCTGCCAGAGCAGGATGACCTATACCACATCACACAGGAACACATTCAGGTGGGTCTTGAATACCTCCAGACAATACCCTGATAATAACAAACTCTATTCTGTCATTATGAGTCTCTGTGCTCACCACATCTCCAATGATTTACATATTGTCTTTTTTTTTTTTCATTTCCAAACAAGCACAAGGATATTTTTCATTGCTAGAACATTTGAGCTGGAAACTGAAAGTCAGGTTAGGTGCTTATTCATCAATTAGTAAAGAGGATTTTGCAGGTCAGGTTCTGCCCTAGTGTCAGCTGTCAAGTTGCCTTTCACAGCAACCACTTAAATACACACCTACAGAAACACCCTGCTTTTACAGTCATAACTACTTTCACCCATGGGAGTTGCAAGGTTACTGGACAGGATAAAGACAGGTCAGGAATAGGACTGAGCTCAGCTCTGCATTTGAATTTGTTCCAATGAAAGCAGATAAATCCATTCACTAGTCTCACTGCTGTAACACTTTCCCCTAACCAGGAACAACAACCCATGCTCCAGAGAATGGCAGATGTGATCATTAAAATAAAGGCACTTCTAGCTTTTTTGGTTTGGAGAGCTCCCCAGTTTACAGTTTGGAACTAAAACCATTACCAAAAAAAAAATTATTCCAACGCAACAGGCAGGAATCACAGTGCAAAGAGCTCTCCAGTCAGTGCTCAGTTTGTGATGCAAGTCCAAGTTCTGGAGCAAGTCCAGAGGAGGCCATGAAGATGCTCAGAGGGCTGCAGCAGCTCTGCTCTGAGGACAGGCTGAGAGAGTTGAGGCTCTGCAGCCTGGAGAGGAGAAGGCTTCCAGGAGACTTTGTTCAGTATCTGAAGGGGGTTACAGGAGCGCTGGGGAGGGACTATTTACAAGATCTTGTAATGATCTTGTCATCCAGATTTAAACTGGTAGAAGCTTTTCACGGTGAGAGTGGTGAGACACTGGCACAGGTTGCTCAGAGAGCTGAATGAGCTTGAGGTCAAACCCGAAGGAACAAACTCTTGCAGCCATATGGTAATGACTTGATGTTAAAGGAACTCAATCACAGAATCACAGAATGCTTTAGGTCGGAAGGGACCTCAAAGCTCAGCCAGTTCCAACCCCCTGCCATAGGCTGGGACACCTCCCACTAGAACAGGTTGCTCAGGGCCTCATCCAGCCTGGCCTTGAACACCTCCAGGGAGGGTGTGGAACACAGAAGCACAGAATGTGACTGAAGATCACATCTGGTGCTTCTGTGATCCCCAACCTCTCTGGGCAACCTGTGCCAGTGTCTCACTACCCTCACTGCAAATAACTTCCTCCTAACATCCCGTCTAAATCTCCCCTCTGCCAGTTCAAATCCATTGCCCCTTGTCCTGTCATTGGAAGCCCTTGGCAATAGTCCCTCCCCAGCCTTCCTGTAGCCCCCTTCGGATACTGGAAGGCTACTTCAAATATCTTCAAATGTAGTTTACCAATTTGGGAAATTTAAGGGAAATGTACTAAATTCAAAGGAGGTTTATGAACATTCTTACTGAGGATGAGTTATTTCATATGAATAGAGAAAGGGAAAGATCTCAGCCCTCCAGTTCCCACTAGAATGGATGGAATATGCCCAGGACAAAGCCTCTATTGCTATTCAAGCCCAGTCCTACCTGTAACCACAACAAGACTTGAAGTTCTGCTGCAAAGAGAGGTGGCAGCTGAGACAACACAGTCCTGACACACAGCAGGCTCGTTTCTAGCTCACTATTTCTGCTGCTGACATAAATATATTTTCAATACAGCAGAGTAAGTCTGGTCCCTGAGGATTGCAGGGGACAGGAAGAGAGCTCCTTAGGTTCCTGCCAATATTCTGAGTCCATGCATCGCTTGATGTTACTGTTTGCACAATCAAAAAGGTCTGACAACAGGATTAGGGATACCTGTAGAGTTAAGCACATTTGTATCTACAGAACTATGGGTAAAATGTGAAGTTGTGAAAACACTGAAAAGGCATCCTAATTTTAAAGCAAGTCTCCACTTGACCCCATTTAACCTCATAATGATCCACATAACACACTCCACTTTCTCTTTGGAAGGAGATGCACTGGTCCCACAGGATATAACCATTCTTATTGAATTAGTATTTCTTTCAGGTCCCAGAGGGGAAGACCTGAAATGTAACAAGGAAAACAACTCTTCCACTGAAAGAACAGCACAAAAGACTTCTCACTTGGTGAGTGTCTTTAATTAAAGCCAGGACAGTACCACAGAATGGCAAAGGGTGGGCTGGTGAGTAACAGGGAAGGGACAGAAAAAGTGGGAGAGAGGACTTTGATACATGGCTCCTTTTATCTCCGGTGCTGGGGATGGGGGACTCAGCATTTAAATAGATTGACTGCTACTGTACACTGGCATCACTGTAAATCAATACAGCACAGCAAGATTTACCATTGCAGTGTCGGTGGGTAAGGGAAGAGCAACTGATGTCATCTGCCTGGGCTTGTGCCAAGCATTTGACACTGTCCTGCACAACATCCTGGTCTCTAAATCAGAGATGGGCCACTCAGGGGATAAGGAATTGGCTGGATGGCTGCACTCAGAGTTGCATTCAGGAACTTGATGTCAAGTGGAGCCCAGTGATAAGTGGGGTTCCTCAGGGGCTGCTACTGGGAAGGATGCTGTTTAACACCTTTGTCTGTGGCATGGACAGTGGGATGGAGGCACCCTCAGCAAGTCTGCTGATGACACTAAGCTATGTGGTGCATTCCACATGCTGGAGGGAACAGATGCCATGCAGAGAGGCTCTGCATGACAGGCTAGAAAGGTGGGCCCATGAAAACCTCATGAAGTTCATCTGGATCAGGGCAAACCCAAGCACAAATACAGGCTAGGCAAGGAAAACACTGAAAGCAACCCTGAAGAAGGACTGGGAGCTGAAGAATTGGCTATGAGACAGCAGTATGCATTCACCATCCAGAAGGGCAATCATATCCAGGGCTGCACAGCCAGCAGGTAAAGGGGGATGTTCTGCCACCTGGAATAGTCTGTTCAGCTTAAGTGGGTGCAGTGGAGGGATACCAGGATAACCAGGCAGACAGAACACCTCTCCTATGAGGACAGGCTGAGAGAGTTGGGGTTGCATAGCCTCAAGAAGGCTCCAGGCTGATTTCTATCTTTAGAACTTCCTGGATGCAGCTTTCAAGTTACTTGAACTCCTTTTATCAAAATGCAATACAGGGACATACAAAATGTTTCAGTGTCACATTCCCCTTTGGGATGTCAGAGAGAACACTGACAACGACCAAGATGTACCTGTCTCAACAGAATTTTCATGGGCATTACAGGAAAAATAAATCAGCCTCACGCAATGCCCTTGCGCAACACATCACTTTGTTCTTCTTTTTGTACAGACTGCTGCTATGTGGCTTACGTCATTCATGTGAAACATTCCTCACACTCAGGTACCCACAGAACGAAAATCTGCACACAACTCAACCTCAGTGCCTACATCAGCCAACATAATAAACAGCTTTGTCTGGAACGCTTTGTAACCACCTCTGCAAAGCACCTGTACCCCACAGGTCAGGATGGCCGAGCGGTCTAAGGCGCTGCGTTCAGGTCGCAGTCTCCCCTGGAGGCGTGGGTTCGAATCCCACTTCTGACACGTCCTTTTTTCGTGTGCCCGCACCCACAGCTCTGCAGTGCCCACCAGCTCTGCTCCTCTCGCCTCCACCCACACTCCTCTTACACTCACCACACGCAGGGGCTGCTCTTTGCTATCCTGCCTTGCACACCCATCTAGGGATGCAACAGCTCACACACCACTGCCTGCACTGCAGCCCTGCACAAACGCACCTCCCATACCAGCCTCACACACTCAGCTTCTCACACCCCAAAGCCCATCCTCAGCTGCATCATACACAGCACAACCACATGGGCAAAGCAGATCCTTAGCCTCATGGCTACAGCCTTGGCGCAGCCTCAGCTTCACTATTTTATATGCACTTCTGGCACTCACAATTTAGGAACAGGAGCAGCTAAGGACATTGGGCTTCTCTCCTCTGCAGAAAAGGTGGCTCTGGTGTGACCACATCATCCTCTACAGCTTCTTGAGGATGCAGTGTAGAGAGGGAGGTGCTGAGCTCTTCTCCCTGACACCTAATGATAGGGTATCTCACACACTACAAACGACCTCCAGTCTCATCTCTTGCTACTCCCAATTCTACTCCTTCTCTTCCTTCTCCTCTCCATCCCTAGAGGCACTTTCTTACTGTTCTGCTCAAGTACTGCCTTCTGTTCACTGACTGCGGAGCATTTACTGGGCTGAGTGTAACTTCATATACTTTCTATTGACACTGGTCTCTGCTGCAGCTTCCACACATTATAATAGCTACCCTGCTAGTGCTGAATCATAGAATCACAGGATCATAGAAATCACAGGATCATAGAACTATACAATCATAGAATGTCAGGGGCTGGAAGGGATCTCGAAAGATCATCTGGTCCAGCCTTCTTGCCAGAGTAGCATCATCCAGAGTAGATCACACTGGAATGCATCCAGATGGTTCTTGAATATCTCCAGAGAAAGAGACTCCACAACACCCTTGGGCAGCCTGTTCCAGTGCTCTGTCATCCTCACAGGGAAAAAATTCTTTCTCAGGTTCACGTGCAACCTCCTATCCCTCAGCTTCCACTCACTGCCCCTTGTCCTGTCACTGAGCATCACAGAGAAGAGGCTGGCTCCATCCTCCTGGCACTCTCCCCTTACATATTTATAAACATTAATCAAGTCACCCCTCAGTCTCCTCCTCTCCAAGCTAAAAAGCTGAATGTTGTTTGCCAGATACATCTCTGAAATCTTTTGTAGCAGAACTGGTACCACAAATTGTTGTGTCCTGCACACTTGTCCAAATGCTTCTGACCATTTTTCAGATGTCTCACCTTCATCGGATTCTTTTTTAAGGCCTTGCCCACAACCACGACACTGTATGGAAGCAGAAGGCTTTTCTGCCCATATCTTTATTTCCCAACAAAAATCCCAATACCCTGATAACCCCCAAACCTCATTTCACAGTGTGATATGTCTGCATCCTGCTTGTATGCATAAAGCCCTGGGGTTCAACTTTCAACATGATGAATAGTGGATGTCTGCACAAATCCCACGGTCTGATAATGGGATTTGTTCATGCTGCTCCCTGACACCTTTTTAAACACTCCTAGTGGTGATTTATTTTATCAGAGTGCCATAGAAGACACTCAGGAAGGTGTGTTCTGATCCTGTATTCAGCAACAGGATCTGGTCCAAGGGAACAGGACCAACTAAAGTACTGTGTCTGTGCTGTATCACTGCAGATAGTGGTCATAGGTTGTTGTACTGGTTTGAGACTAATTAGAGTATTTTAATGAGAGAAATTAGATTATTGGCTGTAAAAAGAAAATAAGGTGATGTCTAAATTACCCATTTGTTCTGCTGGGACATACGAAAACATGGATATAAACAAAGAGTAGACAGTCTCTGCCTGGCTGTTGCCATATTAACTCTTCTGCCTGACCCTGTACATCTTCCAACTAACCATACTGCTTCTAACACCCCTTGCTGACCTTTCCAGTTTACCCTGCATGTAAAAAAAGTTCTGAGATAATGAAGAGGGTGCAAAAAAAGTGGAGGGGGGTTGGGAGCCCCTCCTAGGCACTCTGACTGCTGGGAGGGGTCTTGTATGTCTGTATTACTTTTAACTTGTATATAACTGTATATAGCTGTAAATCTCTGTAATATATTGCATATATATGCTTGTAAATTGTGCTGAGCTGTGAATATAAAGCTTCATTCCTTAACTTCCAGCCAGCTGAGTCTAGTCTGGGTGAATTCTTGGTGGGGGGAGGAGGGAGCAAGCGATGCCCAGAACCACCACAATTGTTGGCTCCATATTCATGTGGTGGTCATTTCTGTGTTTTGCTGACAGTTCAAAGCAAAGGAAGGAGCCACAAAAATGATTAAGGAAGTTGAATATCTTCCTTATGAGGAGAGCCTGAGGGAGCTGGGGCTGTGCTGCTTGGAGAGGAGACAACTAAGGGGTGACCTCATTCATGTTTATAAATATGTAAGGGGTGAGTGCCAGGAGGCTGGAGCCAGGCTCTGCTGGGGGATGCCCAGTGACAGGACAAGGGACAATGGGTGGAACTGCAGGCATAGAAGGTTCCATGTGAAGCTGAGGAGGATTTTTTTCCCTGTGAGGATGACAGAGCACTGGAACAGGCTGACCAGGGAGGTTGTGGAGTCTCCCTCTCTGGAGATATTCAAGAACCATCTGGATTGGTCCCTTCCAGCCCCTGACATTCTATGATTCTATGCAAGCATCAGCATTGCTGGCTTTCTGGCACGAAGCCTGAGAGCAGCTTGGTATGCCTCGTGTGTCTAGCTAATGGCACTTGGAGGGGAAGTTTTAATTAAGAGCGTATCTGCGCGTGCAGAGAAGAAATCAAAGGTACTCAGGAGAAAGAAAGAGTGACTGTTCCAGACTCACTGAGGAGTAATTTGGTGAGAGCACTAAATGACTTTCAATTAATTAGAAAATATTTTCTTACATTTTGCCAGAACGTACAGGAAAATCCTTCTGAAAGGCAGACCACAAAATTAGAGCTGTAGATCTAATCCATTCGCTCCCTACTTGTTGGAAGATGTCAGGGTACTACGAGTCAGAGGTGTAGGGGTTGTGAAACTAATCTGATATGCTGGATTTCATTAAGCTCCCTAATTGTATTTATCAAAAGAACACTGGAAGCTGGTTTGCCTGCTGCTAGTATCTTTGATTTGTTAGTTCTCTAACAGTTTCAATGCTTATGAACATCAGAAAAATTCTAGGGGTGTAATTTTTATAGCCAATCTTTTGTAACTAGGCAGCCATATTAAAATTCTTCCTGTCGAAATGGAACTTACCATGTGCCCATTTTAGCTCCATTTCCTGGTCCTTACAGCTACACACAGAGATTTCACTCATTTCACTCTGTCTAGAGGGATGGCTCTCCATGAAAAGAGCAGTCCTGAGGAGCAGGGGTAATTCAGTTTCCACTAGATAGGGGGTGTGATTTATTTTGGATAGCCTTTTGTGTGTGATTCATTGCTCTGTGTTATGCCAAAGCCAAAAGGGCCAACCCAGGTTTGTACAGGGTTTATGTCCTACTGTATTTGCCTTAATCCCTGTAATCTTTCTATGGCCTCAATGCACTCTGACTTCTACCCTTCCAGCCACCTTTCAGACAAAGTAGAAAACTTGCTTTATTATTCACCTAAGTTTTAGAATCATAGAATGGTAAGGTTGGAAGGGACCTCAAGGATCATCTAGTTCCAATCCCCTGCCATAGGCAGGGACACCTCCCACTAGTACAGGTCACTCAAGGCCTCAAGGATGGAGCTTTCTCCAGGCCCACTCTAAAACTCCAACAAACTCCACAAGGAGATGAAGATGACCACACAGTTTTCACTTTTGCCTCTGTTTGATCTTCCATCTTTAGTATAACTCTTTGCACTAAATAACCACAGTGGAAGAACATCACCAGTAGCTTAAGCCTTACCATCCTGAACTCTCTTCCTCTGTCCAACAAGTGATCAGTCAGCCCTTGTTATTCATCTTACTTTAAATGCATCCTGTGAACTGTACTATCAGGTGAAACCTTCCCTCGTCCTCAGACCTCCAGTTTTTGTTCATTTCTTAACATGTACAAGGTTATGAGTCCTGGGCTGCAGCAAGAGCAGTGTGGGCAGCAGGGCAAGGAAGGGGATTCTGCCCCTTTGATCNGAACACAGGATTCTGGGTCTGATTTTTGTAATGTCTTTCTCTATTCCTGTCGATATTTATGAAGACATCAGGAAAACGTGAACCTCAAGGCTGGAATAGACATGGCTGCTTTCTTAGCATGAAATATCAGATGTGTACAGCAGGTGGGGAGTCTCGTGGGAAAGGGAGACATAAATTCACCAGATGCATCAAAGGAGCAAAAGAACCTATTCATGAGAATATTTCCAAAAGTGGAAGATGCCATCAAAAGGTTATTTACCTTTTGGGAAATGATTGCATTTTGCCTGACTATTTCTAACCTGAGAGAAAAGAAATAGTTTGGCATTATTATCAGAAGCTAGTTGTGAACAGAATTCTCTTGATTCTCTGGGCATTGTGGAGGGATCTAGGTGTTTCCACTTCTCATGACAAAGAAGAGAAACCTTTTGGACAGCATGGGAAAAATCCAGAACCCAAGAAAATGAAGTATCTCAGAGTATTCTAACAAAAGTAATGAAAGACTGTTTCTGTGGTCTTAAAACCTTTGGAAGATCACCACTTCGCATTATCTTAGAGCAGTGGTGGTGTGCAGTGTAGGGAGACATGAGAAACATTGCTCTTGCTATAATGCACACCTCACACACCAGCAGGTAGCTCCTCAGGCAGGCAGGCTCTGGAATCTGCAGCATGTGAATGCTCTTCAGGAAACAGTGGAAGAAAGTTCTTCTGGTGTGAGGGTGGTCAAAGACTGAACCAGTTTGACATAAGGTTGTATAGTCTCCATCTCAAAACCTGGCTGATTATAGCCCTGAGCAATCCACTGCAGTTGAGCTGGGTCTGAGAAGCTGGGTCTGGTCCTCCAGAGGTCCTCACCAGTGACCCTGCAGTCTGTTGCACAAAGAAACACCTCTGCATTACGAAGCCTCTGAACCTCACATTTCTGGAAGCAGGGAAGTTATGTCCTACTGCTTGTCCTGCTGTTTGCCACTGGATTGATTTCTTCTTTAGGCTGGTCTTGGCTACCATCCCAGATGCTGAGCTAGGCTGCCCATGGGTCTGATCCAGCATGGATGTTCTTGTTTGTGTTAAGAGGATACTGGGCTAAACTGCAGATAAGGAGTATGTCTAATTATGGAGAGGAGGGTAAAGCAATGCAGCTATGCCTGTAATCCATGCAGGGCAGCCCAGAGAGAGTCCTGACAGTGAGCTCTCTAATTCAGGGCAAAGATGATGGAAATCTGGCCAGTACCAGTGCCCCAAGTCTGATCCACTTGGCTGCTAAAGTACAAAGCAGAATGGTAGAGCTCACCTCTTTGAAAACCCAACACAGCTTCTTCTTAATGGTGTTTAGTCCAGCTGCTGGGGACCCAACATTGTCTAAAGAGCTAAACACATTGATGTTTGTGTTGTCTGCCTGCTGGGCAGCTGGGAGGCTTCGATTTGTGTCACAACACTTACTTAGCTTTACCTGCTTAATAGATTGGACTACAGCATTAACAGCTGACATCTTGTTAAGGTGTGTAAAAGGTTTGCCACAAACTCTAAAGGCCACAGTAAGTGAAGCCAAAAAAAAAAAAAACAGAGAAAGATTTGAAATGTGGTATTTCTAGAGATGAAGTAAACTAAGTTACAAAAAACCAAAACATCCAAAGACTGCTTCTACTTCACCTGTGAGTCCTTCTTCTCTTTCTGTATAAATGTCAGTTTTGTTATAAAGAAACAATTTGCTCTTTTAAAACAACTGCTGGTGACTCAGTGCCTTATATTTATTATTGTGTGTTTTAAATATGCAGACTCTGTGATCTTTGGGGAAAAAATAAGGCCTTAATCATATTCAAACCTGGCCTCCCTTTCATCTGCTGGTTTACTTGCTTTGACAGGTGAACATAACTCACTGAATCTGTTTTGTTTTTAAACCCACTTACCTACTTACATAACTTTCCTTACGCAGAGATTGTGATTTTTATTGCACCTTAACTGACGTCAGCCAAAGAGGCAGATTTATACACTTCTGCAGTTTA
This sequence comes from Ramphastos sulfuratus, assembly GCA_013399055.1. Lineage (NCBI taxonomy): Eukaryota > Metazoa > Chordata > Aves > Piciformes > Ramphastidae > Ramphastos > Ramphastos sulfuratus. Next base: position 25,187 of record WBNM01006469.1, read on the forward strand.
TTTGTTATGTTTCATTTGGTGTTTAGAAATTATCTCCTGACAAAAAAAAAAAAAAAAAAAAAAAAGTCTCTCATATAAAAACAGAGGTAAGCAAAAACTGCACGTGGCAATGCAGAGGTATTTTTGGTTATTGTTATGCAGTAAACCCCACACCAGGTACCTTAAGTAAAGGATTTCAATGCTGCTCTTGGCTTGAGTATCTTCTGCTTTGCTCAGTGCTTGTGGCCTCAAGGCTGCAACACAGCTTTGCTCTTCATTTTAGTTAATGAGAAGGAAAGGTGGGAAAGCCTGTGGTTTTGTTTTCTTAGAGTTCATATGATGTACACTTTGGGGGCTCTCCTCTCTGAAGAAGCATTAAAATACAAGAGTGAGGACTCTGTAGCCCTGCAGGAGCAATGGGGAGCATCCATTAATGCTGTGCTGTGATGGGGACAGTGAAAGCTGCCAGAACCTAGCACTAGCACTGAAAGAACATGGAAATCAGCCAATTTCACTTAAATACAAGTGTGGAATCACCACTCTGTTATATTTCTAGCAGCAAAGAGCCAGTGGCCCGCAGTTAAGACAGCAGCACCTTTCAAAGGGGAATGTGCCTTTGGCAAATTGAGCAAGACTAGCTTCAGGACAGGCACACTTACAAATAAATACTGAGGGTTTTCACTCATCTGCATGCGTTATGAAGAGCACTACCAGCAGAAAGGATAACAGCCTACCCAACATGATGATGTCTGTAGGAGATACAGGTGCAAGCCTGGCATGCAGCAAACAGCTTCCTGCCAGGGCTACCATAAGTGCCTCTGCTATCAGAAACATCGAGGAGTTATTTTCACTTTGCAGGCACCTGTGCTTCCTCATGCCAAAGCTGACCTTCAGGCTTCCCCCTCTGCAGTATAGCTTATGCCAGTAGAGATTCCTGAACTGAGGAAATCCGGGGCCCCTGCACTGAGAAAATTCAGGCACCAGAATGAGCTGCCCAGGGAGGTAAAGGAGTCACCCACCCTGGATGTGTTTAAAGGTCACTTGGATGTGGTGCCTAGGGACATGGTTTAGGGTGAATCTTGTTTCTCCACATTAAATCAATCAGAAAGGAACCAATCTTCGCTGTCAACCAATGGTAGAAATATCACTCCACTACTGGGTAACCAATGGAAAACAAAGTAAAACAGCTTCATCATAACTTCCTGACTTAATTAGCAATAAATCAAATTTAATTAGCCCCACACTGGGCATCAAAAATAAAAGATGTGATGGTTTGGGAGTTCCCCACCCCCACACACTTTGTAAAATCCCCCAGACTAGACTCAGTCAGCTGGAAGTTAAGGACTGAAGCTCTATTTACAGCTCAGCACAATGTACAAGCAGAGATATACACAACAGACAGGAATAGTTACAGAAATATCNCACAACCTCCCTGGGCAACCTGTGCCAGTGTCTCACCACCCTCACTGCAAACAACTTCCTCCTAACATCCAGTCTAAATCTCCCCTCTGCCAGTTCAAACCCATTGCCCCTTGTCCTGGCATTGCAAGACCTTGTCAATAGTCCCTTCCCAGGGACAGGGATTCTGTGACAACAGGACACTGAAGAGCCCAGCCATATGCAGGACATATCTTAAGGGTCTTAAGACCCTTGCTCAGCAACCCTGTGTCTCCTGAACCTTCTAAAGCATAAGGGAACTGGAAGTTGGTGGTCCTGAGGGGCTTTGCCAACCTGGATGTTGCTGTGATTCTGTGAAAGAGCTTCTGCATGCGTAACTGTTAATATAAAGGTGGGCTTGCATTGCCTGAATTTATTGCAGTTCGCCAAGCTGACATTTACTTGACATCAGAGTTAACCATCAATGCCCCCAGCAGAGTCAGCCCAGCTTTCATGTTTTAGTAACTGTAAACAGCACAGAGCCCCAGGTAGATTCCTTTCAAGGTAGATTCATTAGGGCAAACCCTACCATTAGCTGCTGGTAACTGATGGTGTCTCAGGAAGATAAACTCAAATTCAGATGTGCTTTGAACCGCCAGCGTGGGCTTGGTTCACTGCTAAAGGCAGCAGGTGAGCCATAGTACCCTGATTATTTCTTTCTGGTTTGAAAAAGAAATACACCTTTGAAGACCATGAAGTGTTGAAAATTTACTGTTCTATCCACTAAGAAGCAGCAGATGTAATGAGACGTCTCAGAATTCCCTCAGTGTCCACCTACTTAGCATATCCTTGTCGGAGCTTCATCTAATTCTTTTCAGAGTGACAAGTGGGTGTCAGGAGAGAGGTCCTGAATGCAGTTTCCATCCATTTCAATCCTTCAGTCACTCACACTGAGTGACAGGCACTGATCAGAGCTGGGTATCTGTTACGCTTTGTGATGAGCACATAACGAGATGGTCTCTGCCTGCCTGTATCCTTCTCTAGTCCAGGGGCAACATTCATACAATCAGGATGAGAAAAGTTTGCTGATAGCCACTCATTTGCTGGGGAAAGTTTTGTATGAAGGGAAAAGCCAATACTATGCAGCAATATCCCTTCTCATATCATCCCTCCTGCCTATGGCAGGGGGTTGGAACTAGATTATCTTTGAGATCCCTTCCAACCTTACCATTCTATGATTCTATATGATAGTGTAGGGGTGGTAATGGTGGAAGCCCAGCTTGCCCATCAAATTATTCCCCCCTCAGGGGGATTTCACATGGGATGCAGGGTCTGCCTTTATTCTTTCCCCTCCTGGTCAATAAGGACTCTGCTCACAGGTACAGCTCTGGCTGTAGTTGTTGCAGGAATAAGGGAAGCTTTATGATGATGCCACTTAGCTCTCCTAGATGAGGTTTCATGTGTGGCAGCACTGATAATCCTTTATTCTACAAACCTGATTTTCTAAAATGAGAGAAATCTTACAAAGCTGCTTTTACAGCCAGAATCATAGAATCAGTAAGAGTTGAAAGAGACCACAAGGATCATGTAGTTCCAACCACCCTGACATGGCCAGGGACACCTCACGCTAGGTCAGGCTGGCCACAGCCTCATCCAGCCTGGCCTTAAACACCTCCAGGGATGAGGTTTCCATTGCCTCCCTGGGCAACCCTTTCCAGACTCTCACCACCCTCATGCTGAACAACTTCTTACTAACATTCAGGCTGAATCTACCCATTTCCAGCTTTGTTCCATTCCCCCCAGTCCTATCACTACCTGACAGCCTAAAAAGAGAGAAATCTCATTGCTGTCTACAACTGCCTGAAGGGACATTGTGGAGAGGCTGCTGCTGGGCTCAGCTCACAGGTAACTGGAGACAGAACAAGGGGGAATGGCCTCAAGCTGAGGCTGGGGAGGTTTAGATTGGACATTAGGAATAAGTTTTTGATGGAGAGAGTGGTCAGAGATTGGAATGAGCTGCCCAGGGAGGTGGTGGAGTCACCCAGCCTGGATGTGTTTAAGGGTGGTTTGGTTGTGGTGCTTAGGGCTATGGTTTAAGGTGAATCTTGTAGAGTAGGGTTCTAGGTTGCACTTGGTGCTCCTGAGGGGCTTTGCCAACCTGCATGTTGCTGTGATTCTGTGACAAAAGGACACTGAAGAGCCCAGCCATATACAGGACATATCTTAAGGTTCTCAAAGCCCTTGCTCAGCAACCCTGTCTCCTGAACCTTCCAAAGCATAAGGGAACTGGAAACAGTAAAGAAAGATGTTGTCAGTTTTACTCACACATTAATTGCCTGACATCAACTGGAGAAGTAAACAAACACAATGGGATTCCAATGTAAATAGAAGGAACAAAAACACCCAGTCCCTGAGCTGTTAAGCACTCTTTGTAGTTCCAGGTGCCAGCCACTTTCACAGAGGGAATTTAAGAGTATGAAAGGTTATAACTGACATGCAGGAGTAACCCTACAATTAAAGAATCTGCAGGCAATAAACAGACACTTACAAGAACTCCAAGAAATAGCTAAGAAACACAACAGGAGAATTAAATAATTACAGCTATGGCATGAGGTTGGTGTAGAAATGTGGATGGCTTTCTATCACAAAAAATATAGATGCCAGGTTGGCAGGTTAGCTCACACAAGTGCCTTTGAAAGGCTCAGCAGAAGGGGGAGTAGAGCCTTATTGGCTTCAGTAAAAATATAACTAAGAAAACATTAAGCATCTCAGCTAAAATTAAACAGAGTGCAGCTTCTTTTATATTTTCATTTGTAAAAACACAGATTATATCCAGATACCATTCACATTTTAGAAGCAATGATCCAGTTGCTTGAAAAGTGAAAGCTCTTTGCCACAGCTTAAAATTGTTGTGATTTTATTTGCAAGGAGTTAAATTTGCAGTAGATGCACTGGTAAACTAAAATATGCATTTCCCTGATATGAAACCACTTGTTTCATATGCAACCATTTTACTAGACCTTAGGCTCCAGTATATGAAGACTGACTGGGCCAGCAGCTAAGAGAGCTGGAATTGTTCAGCCTGGAGAACATGAGGCCTAGGGGGGTCCTTATTGTTGTCTAAGATTACCTGAAAGGAGGTTGTGGCCAGGTTGGGGTTGGCCTCTTCTCCCAGGCAACCAGTGACAGAATGAGGGGACAGAGTCTCAGGTTGCACCAGGGGAGGTTTAGGCTGGATGTTAGGAAGTAGTTCTTCTCATAAAGAGGGACTGGCCATTGGAATGGGCTGCCCAGGGAGATGGTGAAGTCAGCATCCCTGGGAGTGTTTAAAAAGAGACTGGATGTGGCTCTTGGTGTCATGGTTTAGTTGATTATATGGTGTTGGATGATAGGTTGGACTTGATGATCTCAAAGGTCTTTTCCAACCTGATTGATTCTGTATGATTCTCTGTGTGTGTGTGAGTCTGGCAAGGATGGAGTCAATTTTCTTCTCACTTAGGAGTCTATTGAAGTGCTCCAATGTAGCCTAGAAAAGGAGAGAAGTGAGCATAGCATCCTGGAGAAATACTCTCCAGCTGTCTGGACATAGTTTAAATGAGTATAAGGTTTCCTAGCTGAAGAATTTATCTGGCCACAGATTAGAGTACCCAAGAACATCATGATGCCAGTGGTAGGAAGACAATCAGAGTTTACTGCAAATCCTGAGGATCTGCTAATTTGGAGCCTATCACTGCAGAGCAACTTCCACACATGAATGAAGTTGGTTCCCCACAAAACAAAAATTTCTTCTCTAAAGCCATTTGCATACTTTGCCCTTCCACAGAAGGACAATGGCATTGGCAACTGCTCTTGCAAGCCTGAAATAATGACACAACATGAACAATACAACACACCAGAAACTCCTTGGTGTACATGCTGACCTCTGCGACTTCAGTGACCCTTGCAGAGTTCATTACCCAGGGAAAAATTAACATGGTAGAGAAGAAGATGAGAGCAGAATACAAGACAGCACAGAGAAACCACAACAGTTCAGTGTTTAAGAATATGGGACCAGCTCTCAAATCAAACTAAAATCCAGAGGAATTCACCTCTTTGTTAGCAATGCCAGTTCACACCAACAACATAGCTTCCTATAGAGCAGCTGAGAAACATCTTCCTCAGGGGGAGTATGGATTTTGTCCAAGCTGTTCTGATAGGAAAATCACTTCTACTGACTTCTGTATTTGGTCTGATCAATAGGTATTACCCACTAAAAATAAACTTTGTATGCAAAATTAACAAAGGTATAAATAAAAAATGGAGCTGAGATACTCTACACCTGATCTGCTAATAGAAGAGAATTCAGTTTTTGAGTCAGAGCTTCCTAATTTTATTCAATGTTTTGTGGAGATTAGAAGCAGCAATTCATTATTAGAACCAACTAGAAACTAGTTGCACAGGACAAGAAACCTTAAATCATCCTTTCCTATAGAAAAATAGCTTTATTCTTCATAATATTTCCAAATAAATAGAGCATTTCTCTTTTGGGAAGAGAATAAACATCTCAAACCAAACTTTTCCAAAACTTTCAGCAGTTCTAAGCAACCTATTTGTAGAAAATGACCAATAAAATATTGAGATGTTCTTGTTCACAACTAGCAGTCTTCCATGACAATTACATTCAAAATTCACTGCACATGGGAGAACAAAATACTTGACAAGTACTCCATTACTGCCTAACTAGGAATGCTTGATATAATTTCTCAGTTTACACAAAGAAGGCTACAAAGCTGGAAGCCAACTTCTGCCTCTTTCCCTCCTGGAAGGGAGGGATTTATTCTAAGTGGTTCAAAACAGTTTGTATAAAATCAGAAATACCAGAGCACTGCACAGTGGGAAGGTAAAGGACTTCTGTTCCCTAGATGTGTTTTTTTTTTTTTCATAAAATCCTCATTTGCAGACATGAAAGAGAATTTCATATTGTCTGCAATATTCCTTATGAGGAATTTTCATTTGCATAGTAATCAAGATTTAATCTGGGAGAGAAAAAAAAAAAGAAAGATAAAGGATGAAATTTCAAGGCTGCCAATCAAATAAAATTCTCCACTTTGCCACTGCTTTGTAGCACTAAGAAAAGATAAAGAGATTACCCTGAAAGTAAGAAATAGAAAATGTTAAGATTAGCCAAGAAAGAGTAAAATTAAGAAGTGGCAAAACCAACTAACCCACCTGAACATAATGAAATAATTTATTTCACCTAGCTGAACATCTTTGGTTAACTCAAGTGTTAATGTCCTGCAGAGGCAATCAATTAAACTCAGAAATCCTCAAATGGGAAAGTCTGCAATTCCATTACTGCACCTTCAGCAACAGTTACCTTAAACTCACCATACTGACTGGACAACAGCTTCTGTACATACCTAGAAACAAGAGCAAAGTTTCCTTCTCCTGAAAAGTCACCCTAACAACATACTGCATTTGCATCTCCCATGCAAGGTCCCAGAGCCTGGAGTCAGATGGCAGCAGCAGCACTTCAGAGAGACACACTCCCCATCTTACTGAATTTGTTGCTGTGTGAGGCAGCAGTGCCCACACTCGCAGCAGCACAAGGACTGGGCAGCATCTGGTAGCACCTGACTCATATGAGGATGCAGCTCACACTGGAGCCTTGCCTCAGAAAACCAAGCTGTTTTTTCCTATTGTTTGTCACCCTTGACTCCCACAGGCATGCAAGATGCTGCTTCACATAAGCTAGTCTCCTAAAGGCAAGCTAGCCTTCCCTCTTCCCAGCAATTCAGAAGGGGTGAGCTACTTCTCCAGGTACCAGATTACAAGTGCTGTGCCACTGCATGGGGCTAAAGTTTCACTAGGCTGCCACGCAGCTGGGGCACAGATTTTGAAGCCCTTGACTGGCCTATACTGAAATCCTGAGTCTGCTAACAAGCAAAAATTCACCAAAAAAAGTAAAAGTGAGTTCATGCAAAAGCGGAGATCCATGGAGAAATCACACTCCCCTGCAGCAGACCTATAGGTGCATTAGCTGGTACCTGGCAAGGTGCCCCAAGTGCCACAAGAACTTGAGCAGCCACAGGAACTGAGGGAAGCAAGGCTACACTGTCTGCTGACAGAGGATACCTGATGCTTAAGAAGAGCACTCAAAGATGCAGGTAATAGACAGCAAGGATTCAAAAACACTGATTTTGTTTGAGACATTTGGGGTATGACAGTGAATCCTGCAGAATGGGTGGTGAGGTCACCTGAGATTCAGTATGGATTCCCTAATGTGACAGAAAAGAACCTCTCTCACATTGGTGCTTTGTTGTCCTGCTGTTATTTTCTGAACCCAGAAAGCAGAAGGGATGCCCTCCACCATTATTGCAGTGTCTTCTTTGTCACTCTTGCTGTGAGCCATGATGCCAGGGGCATGTTGCCTGCCTGTGTGCTATGTGGCCTGCATGCCACCTGTCTGTCAAGCAATGCGGATCACAGCTCTAAGGCAAATAAACCCCAACCAACCTAACAGAAAGAGCAATGTGTCCAGCTGATGAATTTTGTTAAACAACACATTCAGAGAGTGTAAAACTTTCAGATTAGAAGCCATGACAGCTACAGTACTTTTTGGAGATGAAAAGCATACCAAGAAAGGTGAAAACTGACCTCTTAGTGCCAAACATGATGGTGTGGGTTCGTCTCGCCTTTATGACTGCCTTGCCCTGCAAAAGGATGCTTCTGTTGACCTGGGTGAGAAGAGAGAGAGGTAGGGTTTAGGTCAAGCAAGTCAGGACCTTGAGTTTAGTATCCCAAACAATAAGTACATTAAGTTTCAGTGCAATTCCAGAGAATACCTGGCAATTCTATAGGAATCTAAAGGTTAACAAACAAAAGATAAGAGCCAAAGAAACTAAAACTGAAGGGTAGGGCTTAAACCTGAGACTGCTTGAGCAGTTACTCAAGAGAAGAGTTAGGTGTAATGCTGGCTGGTAGTGCAGTATCTAAAAGCCTCTGCCTCTGAAAGGAGAATTCATGTACCCTAGTGTGACAGTTTGGGAGTTCCCTGCCCCCCCACTCCATGAAAATCACCCAGACTAGACTCAGCCAGCTGGAAGTTAAGGACTGAAGCTCTATTTACAGCTCAGCACAATATACAAGCAGAGATACACACAATGGACATGGATAGTTACAGACATAGACAAGTTAAAGGTAATACAAAAGCACGATTCCCCTCCCGGAAATCAGAGTCCCCAGGAGGGGCTCCCAACCACCCTTCCACCTTCTCCCCACCCTTCTACCTTATCCCAGGGTCTGCCTTACATGTAAGGTGAATTTGGAGGATGGGCAAGGGGTGGTTAGAAGCAGAGTGATGAGTTGGGTTACACAGCAGAGAGGCCAGCAGACACAGCAGCTCCCAGAGAGAGCAACTCTGTCTTATCTGTATTTGTGTCCTTGTTTTTATCCATCTCAGCAAGCCTATGAGTGAAGCAGACATCACCACGGCTTGCTTTTCACAACCTATAATTTTTTTATTAAAATATTGCAATTAGCCTCAAACCAGCATACCCAGTCATAGAATCATAGAATGGTTTGGGTTGGAAAGGACCTTAAAGATCATCTAGCTTCAACCCCCCTGCCATGGGCACGGATACACCTTTCACCAGCACTGGTTGTTGAAGGCCTCATCCAACCTGGCCTTGAACACCTCCAGGGAGGTTGTGGAGCACAGAAGATCAAAGATCACATTCTGTGCTTCTGTGCTCCACAACCTCCCTGGGCAACCTGTGCCAGTGTCTCACCATTCTCATTGCAAAGAATTCCTTCCTCATCTCTGGTCTAAATCTCTCTTCCATCTTCAATCCATCCCCCCTCATCCTGTCACTACAAGCCCCTGTAGCCCTTATAGCAGCTTTTCAGTACTTAAAGAGGATCTACAGGAAAGATGGGGACAGTCCTGCAACAGGACAGGGGGCAGTGGTTTTCAACTAAAAGAAAGTAGATTTAGATAGATACAAGGAAGGATTTTTTTGGGGGTGGTGAAACACTGGAACAGGTTGCCCAGAGGTGGTAGATGTTCCATCCCAGGAAACATTCAAGGTCAGGTTGGACAGGGCTCCAAGCAACCTGATCTAGTTACAAATGTCCCTGCTTACTGCAGGGTGGGGTTGTACCAGATGACCTTTAAAGGTCCCTTTCAACCCAAAGCATTCTAAAGTTCTATGATTCCCAGCAGCTGCCTGGATGCAAAGGCGCCAGAAGCAGCTCCCAGCAGAACTCGAAGCTGAGATTCAAACTGCTGCACAAACTGGGAAGAACAGTCACAAAGAGCAGCCTGAGAAGCACTCAGGGTGCCCTGCACACTCCCTTCTGCAGGCTCTGTTCACAACCACCTGGTCCTTCACTGCCTGAAGAGTGGCTAAAAGGCAAGAGGAAAGCACAGGCAGGCACTGGCACCTCCAGCTCGAGGTGTGCCCTTCAGAGTCCATCCCCACAACACTGCAATGGCTCACAGTCTTCCACCTTCACTGCCTCCCCTTGTGAATGCCACCACACAGGCTCACTGCCCTCACAACCCTTCTGTGCTGCAACCAAATGGTCAACGTAAAGCAGAGACACAGATGGGAAAATAAAATCTCTCTCCTACTGCAGTCAGTTGTCTGCATGCAAATGTGCAACCTAAGTAGCAATGTTTTGTTCATCAGGAAGAAGCTGTCCTTTTCACTGATAAAAGGATTTTTTGTCTACAAACTCCCTCCTTAATTCTTAAGGTGCTCCAGGGGACTTCATATCTCCCTGTCACTGCAGATAAAAACAACATCAGGTAAAATGTCTTGTTACCTGCAGGTGAGGGATTGGCATTTTCAGGGCACTGTATTTCATTAAGGGGTTTGGCAGTGACATTTCCCCTTCTATTTCCCCTCTATTTTTCCGTCAGAGCAAGGGAGGGGATTCTGCCCCTTTACTCTGCTCTCCTCAGACCCCACCTGCAGTCCTGTGTGCAGTTCTGGAGCCCCCAGCACAGGAAGGACATGGAACTGTTGGAGTGGGTCCAGAGGAGGCCACCAAGATGCTCAGAGGGCTGCAGCAGCTCTGCTATGAGGACAGGCTGAGAGAGTTGGGGCTCTGCAACCTGGAGAAGAGAAGGCTTCCAGGAGACCTTAGAGTAGCCTTCCAGTATCTGAAGGGGGCTCCAGGAAGGCTGGAGAGCGACTATTTGCAAGGTCTTGTAATGCCAGGACAAGGGGCAATGGGTTTGAACTGGCAGAGGGGAGATTGAAAGTGGATGTTAGGAGGAAGTTGTTTGCAGTGAGGGTGGTGAGGCACTGGCACAGGTTGCCCAGGGAGGTTGTGGCTGCTCCCTGCCTGGAGGTGTTCAAGGCCAGGCTGGATGAGGCCTTGAGTGACCTGTACTAGTGGGAGGTGTCCCTGCCTATGGCAGGGGGTTGGAACTGGATGATCCTTGAGGTCCCTTCCAACCTTACCATTCTATGATTTCCCATTTGCTCTTACAGCCTTTCCTTTTTGGTTTCCTGTGGGGTTCTTTCTTTGTTTTTACATGGCATCTTCACTTGTATGGCTGCAATCAAAGGGAATCTCTCTCTTCCTTCCCATGCCCTCCTTTTCCAGAATCACAGCCTTACAGTTGGGCAAGCAGCAGAAATGCCATCAGCCTGCAGTACATTGCCCTTCCCAGGCAATTATTCTCCCTGTCACTCATTAACAACAGTCCCTCTGCATCGAGAGCTTAACAAATGCTTGCTTCCAGTTTGCTGTCTTGGCTGGGAATGTCCAAAGCCACTAAGTAAGCAAAGTGTCCACTCCAACTGAAAATCAATGGATTTGGGGCATGCATATTCCCTGCCTGTCTTGGGACATCACACTCCAGTTCCTTCTTTATGATTGTCAAGCTAACTGGGAGCCTCGGCCATGCCTACACTCTCAGATATGCAGCTCAAAAGACAGAACATGGATGAAATTAAGGATTGCAACTCAGCCTCCACCCCAGTGCACACACTAAGCACTTCAAGCCATTTAGACAGCTGATTATACAATGCAGAGCCTAAATCTGTAGAATGTTTTCCCCTGTGAGGGTGACAGAGCACCGGAACAGGCTACCCAGGGAGGTTGTGGCATCTCCCTCTCTGAAGATACTCAAGAACTCTCTGGACACATTCACATTCCAGTGTATCTGCTCTGGCAGGGGGGGCTGGACCAGATGATCTTTTGAGGTCCCTTCCAGCCCCTCACATTCTATGCTTCTATGATAGGCACTACAAGAACCTGAGTCAAGCATTCCTTTTCTCATAGAAGTAGTAAAGGCCAAGCTCCTTAATTTAATTTTCAGATGTATTTAGGTTGTGACCTGGAAGTCCACATCCCAAATCTGAAAATGCCAGGGTCATGATCCCAGAAACATCAGTGGAAACCTGTCACTGAAAACTTTAACTCCAGTTTATTCAATCATTTGATGATCTCAGTTCACATTAAGAAGTACCATTTAGAAGCATTATTCATTATATTGTAAAGCATCTTACATTAGTAGTTCAGGCTGCCTTTACATCCACAGGAACTTAAAGGGCTCTGATGCTTTCTATCTCTTCTTGGATATCAATAACAATGTCAGTGATGTCACAAGCTACTGTGGTTTCTCAGGAAACAGGAAAACCAACAACTATAAAATTGCTGAGTAGCTGAACCCTCCCTTGAAGGTAACTGATACCAAAGTCACAAAATCACAGAATTGTCTGGGCTGGAAGGGACCATAAGAATCATCCAGTTCCAACCCCCCTGCCATGGACAGGGACACCTCACACTAGGTCAGGCTGGCCAGAGCCTCATCCAGCCTGGCCTTAAACACCTCCAGGGCTGAGGCTTCCACCACCTCCCTGGCCATGATATCACCTTTCACCAGCAGCATCATCTCACTTTTACTTGAGGCATTATATCCTTTAGGAAAAGAAGGCTGAAGCAATTACCTAATATGTTGAATACTGACACTCATTTAGACTTTGGATATTTTATCCCTTGCACAGAAATGTTTCCCACAACACTTCACTGGTTTAGTGAGCTGCTGCTGAACTGTATCCCTCTCTGGTGGAGAATGATCAGAGGGCTGGAGCACCTCTGCTATGAGGACAGACTAAAAGAGTTGGNGGAACTGGATGAGCTTTGAGGTCCCTTCCAACCTAAACCATTCTGTGATTCTATGATTCCATGTTCATTCTCTATATAGTGTAGCTTGATTTTTCTTTTTTGTTTTAATTACCTTAACACTTGAAGGAAGTACAATTCAGGCAACCAAAGGTGTATATAGCTCTTGGAACTAATTTATTACTGGCTTCTTAAACAACTAAATGATAAATAAAATGAATGAGCCAATAAAATTAATTCCTACTCCAATACAGAAAACCAAAATGTAGTTACTCATGAAATGTAAAAGAAATCTTTAACAGCAATTCTTATGCAGTGAAATGAAAGCAGCTGCCACCTGTTGCTGATCAAAGGTCAGTTCAGTATCAAGAGTCTAATAACTAATTCATTTTACTTATTGTAAATCATGAGGGCAGCAACACTGTGACCATTCAGGATTATTAACTCTGCATTTGTTCATTAATATGTTCTTCCTGGTATCTGAAGGGAAAGTTATTACAGAAATGTAGAAATCAGCCTCATATATTTGACTATGGTGATCATCTCATCTGAGAGCAGCCTTTGACAGCAACCATGCAGTTGCCCAAGATCTAATACCATTGTCTGTTACGATTACATTTGTAATCCTGCTAATTTAATCTTCTTACACTTCCAGTTTTTCCTTTTCCAAACTAATTACATTATAACTGCTGTATGCTTTTCATTTGAATCACAGAGTTTCCATGACAGATGTTTTATTCTTCCAAAATGAAGTTATGTATTTCTGGCTTTAAGACAACAACAACAGAAAAGAATTACCAGTTTGCTGCCTCATCCCAGTGGCAGTTTGGGTAACCTCATCTTATAACTCTTCTCTCACCTTTTGACTTTAAACCTCCATCTTTTATTCTTTAAAACTGGTTCACCAGGGCCTCACAATATCCTTTATTTCCATTTGTTTGCCTTTGCTTCTCATTCCTACATTGCAGAATACCATAGATGTGTTTTTCTTGGATCACAGCTCAACATAGCTTCTGCCACAAAATCTGCAGAGTATACACAACGCAGCAATGTAGCTGCTCTCTGTCACTCATCCCATCTTAGATTCATAGAATGGTTTAGATTGGATGAGACTTTAAAGGTCATACACTTCCAACCCCCCAGCCATAGGCAAAGACACCTTTCACTAGCCCAGGTTGCTTATGACCTCATTCTCCTGGCCTTGAACACCTCCAGGAAGGAAGCATCCACAACCTCCCTGGGCAGCCTGCTCCAGTATCTCACCAGCCTCACTGTAAAGAATTTCTTCCTAATCTCCAGTCTAAACCTCCCCTCCCCAAGTTTAAAGCCACTCCCTCTCATCCTATCACCATAGGCCCTTCTAAAAAGTCCCTTCCTGGCTTCCTTGTAGGTCCCCTTCAGGTACTGGAAGGCTTTTAAAAGGTCTCTCCAGAGCCTTCTTTTCTCCAGGCTCATTCACCTTTGCCTGCAGGTAATTCAAGGCAAATCTTAGCTAATGTAGTAGGAAAGAGGGAAAAAAAAAATAAATCTTAGCATGCTCTTTGGGAGCATGCTTAAGAAATATAGTGACTTTTAAATAAGACATAAAAACACCAACCATTTGTCCTGGGTATTTGGCCCTCCTTCACCTTTTGTGGCAGCACATGCATCTTCCTTTCCTAGGATCTCAGGAGAAATGGACATTCCTCTACATACAGTCTTTAAATCATCTTAAAATCTAAGTTCCTTGGAAATCTAAGGCAGAAGCTATAAAGACAAGACTGCTTTCCCTTCTCTAGACATAATTGATTCACTATCAGTTAAGCACTGGGTGTGCCTATGAACAGAAAACAACACACATACAAAGAAAAGCCACAGGGTGTAACCAAGACTGACCAGGATTTCACTGTTTTTCATTATTCATCAAGAGTTATGAAGCCTACTGAAGTTTGGGGATCAAAGGAAGGGGAAAAAAAAAAAAAAAGGTAAATTAAAAATAAATTGAAATTAAGAGTAAGCTAAAAACCAAATCCTTCCCCAAAACTCACTTAAAGCTAATGAACATTAATGATAGATAAATCTACATCTGCCAAGCCACAGATGAAAGATGTAATGGTTCCTCTACAGCTGCTATGAGATGTGAAGTTGATGCTATTTATCCACTCTTACACTCATAGGAGAAAACAAGAATATAGTCAATAGAAAAGGATCAGGAACTTAATGATTCATAGAGCTGAAGAGATCAACCTCACTTGCAGGAGGCAGGCTCCTGCTTTCAGACACAGCTTGAATCACAGAATTAACCAGGTTGGAAAAGACCTCCAAGAGCATCAAGTCCAACCTATCACCTATATCCCCCCTCAGACACACAAAGGGATGGGGAACAAGGGCTGTGTTCAGCCTGTAACACTTCATTTCTGCCACTCTGGCTGCTCCAGGAATGGTCCTTTCCACAGGGTGTAGTTGCTCAGGAAGGGACTGCTCTAGCATGGGTCCCCACCAGGGTCACAGGTGCTGCCAGGAGACCTGCTCCAGGGTGAGTTCCTTCCCACAGGCCACAGTGCCTGTCAGGATCTTGCTCCTGCATAGGCTTTCTGTGGATGCAGCCTTTTTCAGAGCATGTCCACTTGCACTGGTGCAGGGTCCTCCAGAGCCTGCAGGTGGATATCTGCTCCACCGTGGTCCACCATGGGCAGCAGAGGGACAATCTGCTTCCTTATGGTCTTGACAAGCTGTAAGGAAGCTCTGCTTTGGCACCTGAAGCTCCTCCTCCTCCTCCCTCCTCCTTACTGATACAAGCATCTGCAGAGTCCTTTCAGTTTGGGTTGTTTCCCCTCACTCCTCTCTCACAGCTGCCACACAGCTTTCTTTCACCCTTTCTCAAATGTATTACCAGAGAGGCATCACCCCATCTCTGATGACATCAGCTTTGGCCACAGCAGGTCCATCATGGAACATCTGGAACTAGCTCTCTCAGACAGGAGGGCAGCTCCTGGTGTGCTGTCACAGAATCTACCAAAACCTTACCACATAAAGCCAACACGAGTCTTACTTCTGTCTGATTACAAGGCATTTGAGAAACAGAATGACATTTGCAGATATCATTTGCTAACACTGCAAACAAAATAATACATGGTTATGTAATTTACAGCAGCAGGACTGTAGGAATCCTAAGTAATTCCACAGAAAGAGAGAGGTAAATACAAAACAATTGCTGGGACCAAAGCAGATGAACTGCTCTCTCCTGTACTCTTTTGCAGTGCTATAAAAGGTAGCGGCACTGTAAGCTCAGTTAAGTATTGCACAGACAGATAGAACAGATAAAAGCTCCTCTCTCCTCAGAATAAATGGGATCAATGTGTCAATAAATGTGATCAACAGCAGGGAACAGAATTCTACAGAACTCAGTCTCCAGTTACCCAAAAGAAAGACAGAAACCTTGAGAGGATGAAGAAATGGAGATGAGCTTTGGCTGTGCTTACCTGGACTAATTCAAAACCGAGTAGAGCGAGTACAGCTCAGACAGGCAAAGCAGAATATGTCAAGCACATGAGTTTATTAGCTACCCTTCTCTGTACCTGATTACAGACAGCAGCAGATTCATCTTAATAATACATGAATATTGTTTTCTACATATTGATGTCTAAACTAAAGCAATGAGAGTGATTTTAACTACAGTTCCCGTGATAATTACTTACATCTAAAATTAAAGCAAATGTCACTTAACTGTACAGAAGGATATAAACCAGTCATTTCAAGAGAGTCATTCCTTATTAAATAGGCACTCCAGCACTTTCACTTAATCTAGTCTGTGATACTCTAAAGAAGGAAAATAAAGAGTGACATTTACTCAGTACAATGGGAAGGGTATTTATGCTTAGTCGTAAGCTGGTTGAAAGTATGTCCCAAGATACGACAATTAAGATTTTCCTGGCTGTATCCTCAGACAGTTCACTTAACTAAAACTCTCCCCTCGTCAGCTGGCATATTTACCTATTGATTCCCTTAATAGCAAAACCAAAAAATCCCTTCCATTCATAATCATTGTGGTTGTCTCACTACCATTCATTTAGCGACACTGATGGTTTNAAGTATTTGCAATACCTTCTCTTCTTTTCACAGTTTATATATATTCAGTTTTCCTGTTTTCTGTTTCTTCTTTTCAAGAAGAAAGGTGACCATAAGGTGAAGTTCCCAGCTGGAGCCACATCCAAAAGTGCTGCAGGCTATAAACTGTGTCACTCTCGAACTTTTTGAGCCAGTTCTGTTAAGAACTGCTGAATGGGGTTTGTAGCTCAAAGGTGACACTTCCAGCTTTGGAGTTAACTAAAATATTCCACTTCTTGACATTATACAGCTTTCATCCCACCAAGCACAGCCAAAAGTTAAGATGAATTTATCTTAACAGAAAAGGCTTATACATGACTGTGGTCCCTAATGGGAATTCTTCATTAATTTCTTTCCCCTGGCCCTGTCCTGAAGAACACTGGCTGCAAATGGAAGATGTGACTTTCCACATCTAAAGACCAACAGACCAACTCCTACTGTTTTCTTCTCACAGAACAAACAATTTTTGGAAGATACATGAAATTATTTTACAGAGTCAGTAAAAAGATTAGAGGACTACCCCAAAGAATCAGTGGACTATGGGGGTGCCAGAAATTTAGTAAACACATTAGAGGACTGTAAGGCTAAAAGTGATCAGGAGATGACTTATTTTATGCTCTTTGTCCAAATCAAGATGAAATATATTTAAGCTGTATGTAATATATACTGCCCTGGCTATAGCCTGTTCTTGAAAACTTCAAAAGATAGAGGCTGTAAAATCTGAAATATGGCTTTGCTATTCTGAACATCAGAAATTTGCTCCTGAAGATGATATTCTTTGCCATAACTCAAGCTCTCTATTCATTACTTTCCCAGCAGAAACAGAGAAAAATCCTTTACTCTCTTTCTCACAAAACCATTTCACATACTAGAGCACAGTTCTCATGTCTCCCCAGTGTGCCTCTTTTTTAGGTCAAACATCCCCTTCAAATTCAATTTTTCCTAGGAGATATGTTTTCTAGAGTACTGATCATCTTTCTTTATGTTTTAAAACGTGGATGCCCAAAACTGCAGACAGCATTCCAAGCAGAGCTGAATAAAATAGGAATTACCTTATATATGGTGACCTTGGTTCTATATTCCAGTTTGGTATTTCCTTTTCTCTTCCTCAGCAGTCAGTAGTTAACATTCAGTTTGCTTTTCTTCTTTCACATTTTGATTTTTTTTTTCCCCACCCCTAGCATCACTACACAGCTAATCATTCCCTGTCTTGCGTTTTGTAAATTCTGGAAGTACAACAATATATCACACTTCTCATAAAGAATTTATCAATGTGTTCTGTGATTGCTTCAGTCAGCTTCCCATATATCTTAGTGTGTTAAGTTCAAATGAATTAAGGTTTGACTACTAATAAAAAAATGTCCATCACTCATCTGCTGGGTCTAAGGGTCTTTGACATTAAAGCTAGAGCAGGTATTCTGTAGCACATTTTACCACCATCACCATTCTCACTGTCATGTAGAGATTGAGGAAATACTGCAATGCTGTTATATCTTTGCTGCACTCAGGCTAAGAGATAGTGAGAATAAATCCAGCTAGAGAATAAGAGATTGAAATGATTTCCCCACCTGAAAATCACCTAGAACAGAACATGTTCCTGCTTATTTTCTTGACATGTTTCCTTTCTTAATACTTTGAGCCTTCAGTTTACTTCCCTTCTACCCTACCAAAAGGGAAAAAAAAAACAAACAAATAAACAAAAACAAACAACAACAACAACAAAAAAAAAAAACCAGGGAAAAAGAATGCAAAAAACGACAAAGGAAAACAGGAAAAAAAAGTCAGACCTAGACTGCCAGAACCTCATACTAAGCATCCACAATGTAGCCTTTGACCAGAAGGGCATCTACAGGGGAGATCTTACATAGTCCTGAGCTGATACAGGTTTGTCAAGTCTCTGAAAAGGTACCTATGTCATACTTCTCTTTCTCTAGCAGCTCTGCAAGTAGCAGTACCAGAATACATGATGCATTTCTCACTATTCTATTCCTTCCTGGTTTTATGCATTTGTTTTTTTTGTTACCAGACAGGAAACTCAGCAGCAAGAACAGCCGTGATAATTAATCCAGCTGCCTGAGCAATCCGGAGCTGAAGCACGCTTTTAAGGGCACAGTCCAAATGCCCTCTGAACACTGACATACCTGGGGAATCAACAGGAAGAGAGTTCCAGTGTCTGACCACGCTTCTTGGTGATGAAACACTTCCTAACGATCAGTTTAAACCTTCCCTGGAGCAGCTTTGAACCATTCCCACAAGAGCTCAGCATCTCTCCCTCTGCACATCACCTCCTCAGGAAGCTGTAGATGACAACAGGGTCACACCACAGCCACCTTTTCTGCAGAGGAGAGNCACTAGATACTACAGCTGCTGCTCCTGTATAATTTGTGTATTTGCAGTCATGCTGCACTCCTATTTTCCTCTCAGAGCTGGTTATGAAATACTACAACTCAAAGTCTATACTGTGTTGTGTTGCTCTTCAGCCACTCTTGTCCCATTTTGTACTTGTGCCCAGCTGTCCCAGCTGCAGAATCCAGAATTCGTTACTGCTGCATTTCAGACTAGTGAGACAGAATCACAGAATGTTGAAGGTNTGTACAATTCGAAGACCTTTGCACTGTTCTTAAATTGTGAGTGCCGTAAGTGCACATAAAACAGTGAACCTGAGGCTGCCCCAAGGCTGTACCCATGAGGCTAATCATCTGCTTTGGCCCATGTGGTTGTGCTGTGTATGATGCAGCTGAGGATGGGCTTTGGGGTGTGAGGAGCTGAGTGTTGAGTGTGTGAGGCTGGTGCGGGGCAGGAGTGGGAGGTGCGTTTGTGCAGGGCTGCAGTGCAGGCAGTGGTGTGTGAGCTGTTGCATCCCTAGATGGGTGTGCAAGGCAGGAGAGCGAAGAGCAGCCCCTGCGTGTGGTGAGTGTAAGGGGAGCGTGGGTGGAGGCGAGAGGAGTAGAGCTAGTGGGCATTGCAGAGCTGTGTGATGGCACACAAAAGGGATGTGTCAGAAGTGGGATTCGAACCCACGCCTCCAGGGGAGACTGCGACCTGAACGCAGCGCCTTAGACCGCTCGGCCATCCTGACTCACTGGATACTACAGCTGCTGCTCCTGCATAATTTGTGTATTTGCAGTCATGCTGCACTCCTATTTTCCTCTCAGAGCTGGTTATGAAATACTACAACTCAAAGTCTATACTGTGTTGTGTTGCTCTTCAGCCACTCTTGTCCCATTTTGTACTTGTGCCCAGCTGTCCCAGCTGCAGAATCCAGAATTCGTTACTGCTGCATTTCAGACTAGTGAGACAGAATCACAGAATGTTGAAGGTTGGAAGGGACCTCCAGAGATCATCCACTCCAACACCCCTGCCAAAACCAGGATCAACCAGGGTAGTCCACACAGGAATGCATTCAGGTGGGTTTTGAAAAGTCTGCAGAGAAGGAGACTCCACAATCTCTCTGGGCAGCCTGCTCCAGCATTCTGTCACCCTTACTGTAAAGAAGTTTCTCCTCGTGTTGAGGTGAAATCTCCTATGTTCAACTTTGCATCCCTTGTTCCCTGTCTTATCACTGCGCACCACAGAAAAGAGCCTGGTCCCCTCCATTTGACACCCACATCTCAGATATTTACAGACATTGATCAGATCTTCCCTCAGTCTTCTCTTCTCAGGACTAAACAGCCTCAGGGCTCTCAGTCTCTCTTCATAGGGCAGATGCTCAAGTCCCCNTGCCCCAAGGCTGTACCCATGAGGCTAATCATCTGCTTTGGCCCATGTGGTTGTGCTGTGTATGATGCAGCTGAGGATGGGCTTTGGGGTGTGAGGAGCTGAGTGTTGAGTGTGTGAGGCTGGTGCGGGGCAGGAGTGGGAGGTGCGTTTGTGCAGGGCTGCAGTGCAGGCAGTGGTGTGTGAGCTGTTGCATCCCTAGATGGGTGTGCAAGGCAGGATAGCAAAGAGCAGCCCCTGCGTGTGGTGAGTGTAAGGGGAGCCGAGAGGAGCAGAGCTGGTGGGCATCGCAGAGCTGTGTGATGGCACACAAAAGGGATGTGTCAGAAGTGGGATTCGAACCCACGCCTCCAGGGGAGACTGCGACCTGAACGCAGCGCCTTAGACCGCTCGGCCATCCTGACTCACTAGATACTACAGCTGCTGCTCCTGCATAATTTGTGTATTTGCAGTCATGCTGCACTCCTATTTTCCTCTCAGAGCTGGTTATGAAATACTACAACTCAAAGTCTATACTGTGTTGTGTTGCTCTTCAGCCACTCTTGTCCCATTTTGTACTTGTGCCCAGCTGTCCCAGCTGCAGAATCCAGAATTCGTTACTGCTGCATTTCAGACTAGTGAGACAGAATCACAGAATGTTGAAGGTTGGAAGGGACCTCCAGAGATCATCCACTCCAACACCCCTGCCAAAACCAGGATCAACCAGGGTAGTCCACACAGGAATGCATTCAGGTGGGTTTTGAAAAGTCTGCAGAGAAGGAGACTCCACAATCTCTCTGGGCAGCCTGCTCCAGCATTCTGTCACCCTTACTGTAAAGAAGTTTCTCCTCGTGTTGAGGTGAAATCTCCTATGTTCAACTTTGCATCCCTTGTTCCCTGTCTTATCACTGCGCACCACAGAAAAGAGCCTGGTCCCCTCCATTTGACACCCACATCTCAGATATTTACAGACATTGATCAGATCTTCCCTCAGTCTTCTCTTCTCAGGACTAAACAGCCTCAGGGCTCTCAGTCTCTCTTCATAGGGCAGATGCTCAAGTCCCCTAATCATCCTCATGGCTCTCTATTGGCCTCTCCCTAGCAGAAGTTTATAGACACTATGACTGAAATCTGAGTACTAATGTGATCTTTTTAGTAAAACACTAAAAATATTTCCAAAAGTAAATTTGTTTTAAATTCCAAATTCATGAAGAATAAAACTACATGATAAAAAGTAGTGCTGCAATTAATCTAAATACATTAAAAGAATATTCCAAGTAGAAGTTAAATTGGATTAATTTTTCCAGAGAAGTCTGATCAGTGAAGAGCCTGGATCGGCTTGAACTTATGAGCAGCTTGCAGTGACCATACTCAAGTCAGATGCTGGAATACATTTTTTTGAAACCATGGGGGGAAAATAAACACACAAATAAATTAAGAAATAACAAAGGCATTGGGGGAAATAAA
The DNA here is from genome assembly GCA_013399055.1 of Ramphastos sulfuratus. Lineage (NCBI taxonomy): Eukaryota > Metazoa > Chordata > Aves > Piciformes > Ramphastidae > Ramphastos > Ramphastos sulfuratus. The sequence continues at coordinate 46,913 of WBNM01006469.1, forward strand.
TAAAGAAATTATCAAGCTGTGCAGAGAAGAATAAGCATCTTTTGCCTTTACTTCTCCTAACTTGCAAACAGTTTCTTCTTACCTATTAGCAGAATGAATTGTGTTAGTTGGTTACTGTGTACACAACAAAGTCAATGTTTTCCCTTTCTTAGGACTTTTTTTATTCAGTTCACCACCTATGAATAAGTAACAAAACCAAGAACCAATTTTATTTTTAAGATCTTTCATGTAGGTCTCCTGGGAGGCAGAGTCAGCAACTCAGAAGTGAAGTCAGAAAGGATGTCATTGCCCTTGGGTAGCCAACATTCATCACAGTGGGCAGCCTTTATTGTCCACCACGTTATAATAGTTTCTCAGTAGGGAAGGCAGCATGGAGTAGCACGATGACGTGCAAGATAATGCCTAAAAACACAAAACTTATTTACAAAGAGCTAGCTAGAAATGAGTGTTTACGGAGGCAGTGGAAAGAAAGAAAGGCAGAATGACTCTTTTTAGTCCTTAACATTTTTCATTCTCTATCATGTTCAGGGAATCAAAAGAAGTTTCTTTCCATGCCGTGTTTTTTATTGGTCATTACTTGGTTACTTCTATATTTCTTTCCTGAACTCTGCCATTTATCATCATTTAACATCCAGGAACTGGATGCACCTGGGAAAGATTTCGTAGCTCTTTATATGATAGGCATCATATCATCACTGCCACTGAATCTATATTTTACTTATTTAAAATGGCTGGAGAAGCTGAACTAGAGTCAATCACAGTCCTCAGCATTCTCTGAATAAAAAAAGGTAACTAAAAGGTTTAGAGTCAACAATCTCCTACAGAAAAATGGATTGCTCATATTCAGGGCTTTTCAATCAATAGTGGGAAGGAGTGAAGTATGTTAAGTCAAGTTGGAACTATTTCCCATCAGAGACACAAGGGCAGGGGTAGGTGGTGGAAATGTATTGGTTTGCAACGTGGTTGTTTTCCTATTTCTCATTAAATGTCCTTAAATGAGATTTTCATACTCAATTTACAGATTTTCTCCTAATTTTTTAAGTAGATCAACATACTTCAATGGACTCAGTTGTGAATTAAAATAGCATCACACTGAGTAAGGACAGATTCCATGAAGGGCTAAAATACCTGAAGGCAAGACCCAAAATAATTTCTTTGATGGTCTCACATCCAGAAGTCCCAGACAGCTCTTCTAGGATACACTGCTGTCAGGAATGGGAAAGGCATGAAGCCAAGACAGCAAGTAGGTGGGAGACAGATGCTTCAGCTTCCTATAGAGCTACTCAATTATGCTTTAGAGTCTCTGTCCACTAATGGCAGGAAGCAATATGCCAGGACAAGATGTGCTGCATGTCAGCTTTGCAGTGGTGAAACATTCCCCAATACCAGGGTCTAGTCTTTTTCTCTGGGAAGATGTGGAAGTTTATAAAAAGTAAGAAATACAGCTGCCACTGCAAGACCTCAAGAGGCTTCACAAGTCAATGAATCAAAAAAACCCACAAAGATGTCACCAGTCATCTGCTCTTTGGTCAGCTTCAGCTACACTTTCAGTTTAAAAAGAGCAAGTGTAAATAGATTACTTCTCTGTTGGTATGGGAACTGGCTGCAGCCAGCACTTCTGAATAACGCACACTGAAGAACTACTTGTTTTTAGATTTGATATTTTCAAGTCATATGGTGAAAGTCATGTAAAAGGAAAATGAGTTACTACACAGCAGTAGTTACATCCACATTTGTTATTACACTCTCAATCTTCAGCTACAATACAAGGATCAAGTGGTAACACCCTGAATGGGCATGAAATATGAAAAGCCCCCCAGGCACCCAACTTCCCTTACAAAATGTAACAGAAATACCATCACTGCACTGACAGACTGAAGCACTGTTGACATAAGCACAGACAGGATCGACAGGGCATGAAACTAGATCCCAGAAAATGCAAAAAAAGATTTAGTCTGTGAAATCTGGCCCTGATCTCTTGAATAATAAATAAATAAATGGAAGTGTATTACTCATCTCTTTCGGTCATCTTAATCTCAAAGAAAAAGGCGTTCGAGTGAACTTCCAAGGACGAGAAGTCTCAGATATCCCCACTAAGCAAGTTCTGTTTGCTGCTATCTGTTGTGAGTAATGGAACAGACAAGGCACTGGATTGAAAAATATTATTGCTGTGACACGTAAAATATGGGTAAATTTAATTCTTTTCAAGTATTGTATTAGAAAACAAATCTACTTGACATTGTTTCAGTCATGCAGATGTTTTGCTTTCAAGCAATTATACTACAGACTGGCTCTCAAGACAGTTTTCAATGTGAAACCAAATTAACAGTCAGCACTTTAAGAAGGTGGAATTCCAGAGTTTGGTGTTTGTCTTTTCTTAGCCAGATAAAAGATGAACACAATTTGTTTTGAATGACAACAACAGGAATAGGAAGTAACAGCAATATAAAGTAATAGAAAAAGACAAGAGGTCCATCAGGGCAACCCTTAAATACAGCTTGTTACTCATTAATGTATTTCACAAGCTGGCATCTAAGCAGAAACAAAGTGTATGCATGCTATATGCCCATAAAAATAACAGGAGTGAAAAACTGGATGCTCTAATTCTTACAGCATGTTGATCACCAAGGATTAAAAGCATTGCATAAGAACATGAAAACAGCACTAGGTCTCCGGCAATGGGATAATGCAGTTATCTGAGAAATATATGTCAGAAAGATCTGCCTTCCATTTTTATTTGTGCAATTTAGGTAATGGGGGAAACGTATTATGGTCTTCTAAAGCTGTAGCGATGATGCACATGCACAATGAACAAGGTCAGCAACTCTTTATTAACAGTCAGTTTATGAATCTGCTAACTTGCTATCCTGAAAGCTCCTCGCTAAGCCAGATTAACGTGGAGTTTCTGTTTATCATCCTGATATGGCTAAAGAATCTCCTGTCCAAAGACCACAAATGACTCCTTGCTTTCAAAATTGCAAATTTCAGCAAGAGTTGATAGCTGCTGGTTTCTCCACTGTACAGTACAATGTGTACAATATTGCCAAACTACATAGAATTCACGTGTCATCTGCCTGGGTATATCCACTGCAATCTTATCTGCTGGCAAAATGGACTTCAAAAACTTCAGCAACTGCAGCAGCTTATACCTGCAGCACACACATGTATGCAAATCAGAATTAAAACCCTTTTGTCCAGCAATGAATGACCTGAACAAAATCCTTACCTTCAAATGCTAACATCTAGTGGGGCACATACTCTGCTTAGGAGGTTTTATGGTGATTTTCATGTTAAGTGGCTCAGGACTAAGTATATGTAGCAAGTTACAGTGACAGAAGCAGATGGCCTGATTGCCCCGTCTGTCACTCTACTGCAGGGTACTGCAATGAGCTTGCCCTTTTGGGAAGCAGTAACAACTATTTGGAAGCATATTTGCTTCCATCAGGAGCCCCATTTTGCAGAGAATGTTTATTTTCACAGCTCTGAATGTGGTTGATAGGACTCACATTCTTCCTTATACTAAGATTCAAGTTAAGGGAACCAAAGATGACAGAAGTGAAATACTCAGAATCTGTACATAAACAGAACTCAAGGAAAATGTTTGTTTACATATTTTGCTTTCTAACCAACTAAATATTAATTATTCATTCTAAGTACTTAGTCTACACCTGGGTTAGAGAATGCCTACTAGCACTGTTCATGTCATGCTGGTTTTTGAACATATTCTGTAGGGCAAAAAGAAAGAACAAAATTTAGCATGCAAGGACCTTGACTTTAGTTATGTTTAGAAAGATGAGCTACAAGAATTCAAAACTGCTCAGCTGGCAAGTAAAGGTGCCTATATGTAATCTGCAATCACAGTGGCAGAAGCAGAGTGCTTTGGGTCCCCATGTGGGCCTCTGCCACAAATTACAACCTTCCTGACAGGGATCGGGGTAGGGTGGACAAACCCAGAAAATAGAAAGATTGCACAGAAGGAGCATACTGCATCATCTTCCACGAGACTGGGAGGAAAGAGGGCAAGTCACTCACAGAGTCTACTGTATCAGATTTTGCCTCCAAATAGACCTTTCTTTATAGCTACTGTATTTTCACACACTTCCATATGCCTAGGACCTTGCTACTGTATTTTGCAGCAGCCAAATGCAAGCAAAGGCTAAGGGTAAGAAGAGATTACTCTGCAAAAAACAGTCTCATTCTATCTTTATCTTTTTCTAAACAGTTTACAAACAAAAATAGTATCTAAAATGAAGAACTGCAACTCACAAAGCTGTTTCTAAGATGCTGCTGAGAGCTTCTTTTTTAGTCTTATCTCAACCTTGCACTTTTCCCTAGTTTTCCTCCCCACGCAAAATTGTGCTGCTGGGCTTCTTTTGTTAATTAGAAATGAGGTCTCAAGACTAATCTAGCAACAGCAGAAGAAACTATTCCCTCCAAGAATACTTCACACTGATCCTCTGCTATATGACAGGAATTTTAAATATTGAGAAAAACTTCCCACAAAAGGCTGACTGTAAATTAGCTCCTTTCAAACTCTGCATATGGAAGAGTGACACAATGCTTCATCTTACAGTTAAACTGCAATTAAGTGAAATCTTTCCACTTCTATTAGATTATAATTTGCAAGTAGTATGTGCAATACCATCTAAAGAATTTGCAAGAAATATGAAAGAAAAAAAAATATTAATAAAACAGATTACTCCACTGAAGATAAACAAGTTTGAGAGAGCACCAGTCACAGACATGCTCAAGACACAGCATATATCAGATAGGACATGGAAAACTCTGGAAATATCTAAAGATACTAGAAAAGATTTCCAAAGAAATCACTCTGTATTTAACATACCACTGGTCAAATCAGTCCCACTCCAAAACAAGTAGCTTCAAAAGCTGCATTAGCAAAAGATTTTGGATTAATACCTCCTCCAGATGGAATTTTCAATTTAATGAATAACAAATAACACAAAATCTTGCAGTCAAAATTATACCCACTCAAATCTGAGCAGAAATAGAAGCATGGAGATTAACACTGAAGGATGCACTAACCACCCTCAATACTTGCTGCAACCAAAAAAATTCTACATCCTAAGCACTTGGAAGGATGTGTAGTGACAAATGAGGCAAGATGCTAACATCAGCTCACTCACTGAAAAACATCTTTTTGGCTTTTACATAATTCCTTGGTTTTTATTATTACATTCAACTCTATACATAATGATGCCATTAATGTCACGTGCTCAAGTGACACTGGACATTCTGTCTGCTTTTTACACTCTGAATGTTAGGATTAGAAGGCAAGAATTTAAATCAAGCTTGACCAAAGATATCACTTATTTCCTACTTGTCCATTTCCACTTAAATAGCAGGATAAAAATCCCTTATTGTTTATTCCACACTAGAAGAGATCATCTCTTCCTCTTTCACAGACAGATAACTGGATGAATGTCAGAAACCTGCCTGCTTTACAGGGCTGTTCCCAGCAGCCTGAAATAGATGACCAGTATAGGAATCCCCTAGATCTCATCAGCTAAGGAGGAAGAGTATTTACATACTCTTACAGTTCCAGGTGGAAGTCCAACGGAGAGCCTACATGTGCTTCATCCTCATGCTTAGCACCACTGTTCTTTTTTTAGACAGAAGGGGCTTATCTTATTACCCTTCTTAGCTGTGATCTCCACATACAACCAGAACACATCATCATCCCAAAAGGTACAGGCAGCACATAGAGAGGCAACTCAGACACTCCCTTGTGCCTCTCAAATGATGAGCAGGACCCCATTGTTTGTTTGGTTTTGTGCAGCCAAATGTTAATGTTAAAATCATACTGATTTCTTTCTCCTAATTCAGCCCAAAATGGTAATTGTAATAATTAACCCCAAGCCTATGCTTTCAAAAAAACTCATACTGCTTTAACAGAATGTTAGAGGTTGGAAGGGACCTCCAGAGATCAAGTCTGACTTCTCTGCCAAGGCAAGATCCCCTAAGGTAGTGCACACAGGAATGCATCCAGGCAGGTTTTGAAAGTCTCCAGAGAAGGAGACTCCACAACTTCTCTGGGCGGCCTGTTCCTGTACTTTGCTGAAGTACAGTTAAGATCACCTGGTATCTGCCTGGCAGGATGCACACACCATTTTTTCACCATCATCTGACAAATAATTCGAGCTTTCTATATTCAGGCATAAAGTTTTCTCTATACTTTTTCAGGTATCACATCTTGACTACTGCAAGCAGTTTCTACATAATCTCAGACCGCCTGCACAAGGCGTTTTTCCCAGCAATATTCAACTGTGGCACCTGCAAAGCAATTCATGGCATAAGAGGTGAGAGAGTGACAAGAGTGCATTCTTACTAAAATGGCAGTTTCACCACTATGCCAACAGAACATAGAAGGGCACAAACCACCTTTAGCACGACACAAATACAAGCACATATGGGGAAGCTTGAGAACAGAAAAGCTCTCTGACAGAAATGTATTGAAATTAAATTCCAAATACTCATCGGATGTTATTTATGTAATGTTGGTGCAGGCTCACAAATTCTCCATTCATATAGAAAAGTCACTATCACTACTACAGCCTCCTAAGTAAGAGATGCAGTTGCCTGTACCAATATAATTGCAAACAGCTTCTGAGTCACAGAGGAAAAATCTGGCCCATGTTGATACATTATGCAGAGCATCTATAAAAACGACTGTGCTGATAGCAGTAAGCAAGAACTATGACCATGGAATTGGAAATGTTATTGTCTCCATAATAGAGGGTATTTTGTATAGCAAATACAGGGAAGAGAAAAAATTAACACCTGAAAAAAAAAAATGAGTGATTCAGCAGCAAAAGATTCTACTGCCTACTCATAATTTTTATTCAGGCCTCTCAGGGTACTAGCCAGCATCAGCCAAAATATCTGAACTATGAACTGCACTGCGTCAAGGTCATTGCTTTTCAAACAAACAGGATTTTAGCACAAACCAAATTAACTGGAAGAGAATGAAGGGGGTTTATTGCTCTTTTCCTGTAATCTGTTTATTTTACTGGCAAGCACAACAAAGCTACTTAAAATTTACCGAACATAGGAGCAATACAAAATACTGTGGTGCAAAACCTTAATTTATGCAACTTATTTTTCTCCCCACATCTGGCTTGTCACCCTGCAAAGAACAAACATGAGACATTTGTTCCTATCTATCCTGAAATTAAAGCAGTCACAGAATGAGCTGCGCAGGGAAGTGATTGAGTCACTCACCCTGGATGCGTTTAAGGGTCATTTGGATGTGGTGCTTAAGGATATAGTTTACAGTGAATCTTGTAAAGTAGGGTTATAGGTTGGACTTGGTGATCCTGAGGGGCTTTGCCAACCTGGATATTTCTGTGAATCATAGAATCATAGAACTCTTTTGGTTGGAAAAGACCTCTGAGATCACTGAGTCCAACCCCAGTCAAGGATTTGTATCACAGAGGCACTTCTCTGACGCACTTCTAGGGGATCAGAGATGCTGCACCAGAAAAAAAAGCTTTATATGCTTTTAGAACTGATAAGGAAAAAAAAAACCAAAACAAATTCATACTCTCAGTAGCATGAATGTCCACTCTAAGGCAGCATAATTCTATATTACAAATCAGCCAGAGTGTAGAGCAGAAAAAATACATATGGACTTAATTTTATTAAACATGCAATGTTTGCTACCCTATTGATGAACAGAAGATAGGAATATTCTGCCCACATGGCTTAAAGCTATTAGCAATACACTATCTGACCCTTCACTAACACATGGGAACAACCTATCTTTCACCACTTGGAGAGCAAATAAAACGAAAATTATCCATCATATCCCATGTATTAAAATAAAATTAATCAAAGACCTTCTCCTACGGCTCCACTCTAGTGCTGAAATAGCTTTGCAAAGGAAGAGTTTAATTCTTTTCAACAAGGAAGTACTGATGCTCTGTACAGTTTTACTTGGTTTAGGTCATAACTTCATAGTAAAGAACATTAGCAGGAAAGGATCAGACACAGTAACTTGTGCAAGGAGGAAAAATTTCACCAATTTAGGCAGGAATTTCAGTGCTGAAGTACTCTGCAACAGACTAAGCCACAGTCTCTGTAGCCTCCTATCCCATGCTCTGTTAGTTAAGACCTTAATTTAAACTTGAAAGTAAACGTTGCACTCATAGCTCCCTTACACCCAAGTCATGTTTTATGTGCCTGGTCTCACATATGACTACTATTTTTAAACTTCTCCTAATGCTTTCAAATAACCTACCTTTTTGCATCAGCACATTTTAGCAAAGAAAATGTAAAAATTACTGTCATCTATTAGCAATACTAAAACTTAAAACATACTCATAATGGCTAAAGATTCAATAAAAGCAAAGCATGCAGAGGCATGCTGGGTGAGTCAGTTGGCAAGGCAGTAGATTGAAGAAGTTTTGAGCCACAACGGTCACCTCAGATCCTTTGCTAGAATTCATAAGCAGGAGTTGTGCACTCTTAAAAATACAGGAACTCATTAATGCATTGTATGAATGCAAATGCACATCTGCAGAGTCAAACGTTTTGCTGGTGCAAAGTGATGTAGATATTTCATGGATCCATAAAAGCATCTTCTCTTCGACATCAAAAGCCTAGTTGAAATAGTATCAAAACAAAAGTAGTACAAAAGATTACAGTTAGAAAAAAAATTCCAAACGAATAGAAAACAAACCAAACCAAACAGGAACCTTATCTAAATGTCACATCCTAAGGAATTATCACTACAACATGATAGTAGTCTCAGCTATGATGATCTACCAGTCAAATAAAGAAGGTTTTCTTGTATATCTCTTAAGTGCTCTTAAGTGCCTTCTGTGTGCAGAGGGCATCTCAGAGGGTTATAGTTTTAAGTCCTCCAGGACTAATATTGCATTTCTCACCCAAGACGAAGAAGTGGATGATTAGTCTGGTTCTTTGGAGAAAATAGTCTCATTTTCTCTTTATCTGTTAGAGAGGTATAGTTAACAATACACCAAGAACAGACTGGATTGTCAGCTCAGTTCATCAGTTATATTCTTCTTAACCATAAATTTACAGGCTTCAGATGCATAGCTTCAGATGCAGCTCAAAGATGGTCAGAATCATTAATTCATCACTATTCATTTTTTATTGAATGGAACACGGATCTTCCTAAACAAGGATACATGACAAAACACTAGTTGTTTAAAATTGCAACAGTCCAGAACTCCAAACAAACTTGAGTAATTTAATCCTGGCATGGAAACTGAATGCTTGATGCACTGAAATTTGTGTGGTGCCACTGTGTAAGCACCGCAGTATAAGATGTCAGGCAAGCATCTGGAAAACTACAAGCTGCTTACACCAGCTTCAGTTCTTCACACCATCTCAGACTCCATTTCTATAGGCTGGCACAATTTGATATAAATTTACCCATCCAAAAGCCAACATCTTCATTTATTGCCCAGACTATTCTTTAAAATCCTTCTAATTATCATGCAAAAGTGACTCAACTCATATGCATTAAAGCACACTGGCAACTGCTAGTGCCCTCACACAGATACAGATCTGGCATATTTTGGCAAATGTGAATTAATTGAAGAGATTTGCAGACCTTTAGGGGAAAAAAAAAAGAGAGAGAGAGAGACTGTGCTTGTCACAGGCAGTTATTTAAAGCAAGCTCCTCCTATTATCTGAAAAGCTACTGGTTTACATAGTGATATGCATCTGAAAACCTGAAAAAAAAAAAGTCACTCACAACATGATTGGCTATTACAAGAAAAAGAAATAAAGTAAAAAAAAAAACAAACCACATTTATTAAATTGTTCTTCCTCTTCTTGGATTCACTCAGCAAGGGACAGGTGCTTTTACCACTGTGAGTTGTAATAACTGAAAAGGAGAATTAGAACAGGGAGAGATAACTGAGATTCTTTATATGTTTTATGGAAAATTATTTCCTCCCTATCAACATCAACTTTCAGGATTTACTCAGGATTTCACTGATTTCTGTTGAAGGTCTCTGGGTTCTCTTATGTTCCCTAGAGGAGGTCATATGGGAATTTCCTTTGAGAAATAGATTTCTACTGACCACTGTCACATTATCTTACATCTCTGCCTTTGGGTGTACCTGGGAAACAAAAGTGGTTAGAAATGACTGAGGGCATAAAAAGGGATCAGAAAGGACAACAACAAGGTTTCAGTCTGTCCATGCTACAGTTTTAGGACATGTTTCTTTTAGAGGACCCTGAAAACTGAAGGAAGAGGTGTTTAGGGCAAATACATTTGGTTAGGTGAGAGCATCTTCCCTGGGTATTGCCAAACAGCTGTATTAAAGCTTCAGTGAGGACATCTCTAGCTGCAATCTAAGCCTCACTCAAACCTAACAGCATCATTAGCAAATGGTGGTAGAACTGCAGTGAGACAATTTAGTGTTTACTGTGCCACACTCCAGTGCCAAAATCAACATGCAGATAGTCTCTGATTACACTTCATCATCACATCACTCATCTTCCTAACACTGTGAGCTCCATGCAGCCATGCAGCTTCTCCATCTGGTTAACTGCATCCACTGCCACCATCAAGCTCCCCCATTTTGCAGACCTTTGCCACTGTGTGTATGCCTTCCAGCAGGCAAGGAAAATAATTTTGATGCACAAAACTGAATTTCCTTTACAGAGTGTAAGGAAAAATGAGACACTCGCATCAAGACCAATTGTATCTCAATTCTGCCTCACTTGCTAAGCAGCATTCACAAAAACAATAAATCAACAACTTTGTACAGCTTTCATCTATACATTCATGCAGTGTTTCTTTCCACCAAGAGTGCTTCACCACTCAGAGAAGAGGAAGGACACTATTTACCAAGTAAGCAGTTAAGGTATCCTGTGTCTCATCTGCTCAGAGTTGTTTAGTTGATAGCTTTAAAGTACTCTACTTAAGTTCTGCTAGGGTGCCAGAAGTATTAATTTCCTCATGAGCCTCTTCAAGGTGATTATCACTACAGTATTAGAACATTTCACCAACATTAATGGATTTACTTTTTCATACAATGTTGTTACATTGTACAGCTACTAGTACCTTCATTTTACACGTGCAGACTTTAAACACAGAGACTAAAGCTAAATGGTGAAGTCCTCATTTACTTAAGATATCCAGACAGTTAAGCTCCCATATATTAAGTCCCACAAAGGTTAAAAAAAAAAAAAAAAAAAAAAGTTTACAATAATAAGAGGTAAGGGGTTGTGAGGAGGTAGAATAATGAGGTGAAATGCCCTTAACAGCAGGCTTGCATGAATTGCAACAGAACAGGGAGAATTGGAAATTCTGGATTCCTTCTGGACTCCTTCTGGACTCCGGAGCACTCTCACAGTCACCAAGACTCCACCACTTGCATGCCTTCCCAGCTGCCTAATATCATTCTTGCCTTTCCTCAGCCCCATCCCATCACCACCAACAATCTTATCCAAGCAATCCTAAGATTCTGTCCAGGCAGCTCATCCTAATCAAAGACCTTCTCTTCGATGGTGCCTAGATCCAAGAATAGTTTTTTTACTTCAGTGTTTCTAGTCAGGATGTTTGCTCATAAGGTTACCTCACATCCCAGTGCCTTACGGTCATTACAAACAACATTCAGTTTCACTTTTGACAATCACCACTGCCACAGACAAGAACTGAACTAAGTCCTGCTTGACACTGTCATCTTAAATGCAAGTACATACACTCAACTGAAAGGCAGTTGTGCCCTCTGTGACCCCTAAGCACAGGGATGCTAAATGCAAAGCCATGCAAGAAGGTAGACTTCTGAAGTGCAATGCAGCACACTAATACTGCTACTGCTTTACACCCAACACTTCAGGTAGAGGTTGAAGATAAACCAACCATCAGGTTATATCAGGAAGTACATAAAGCAGCTATTATGGCAAGGACACCTGAGAAAAACTTCATATTCAGAGTTCCAAATTTGATTAACAGCTTAATTAGAAGATGAACAGAAATAATGCATTTTAACTCTGTAAAAACAGTTAATTGTGTATAGGTCTTTAAAACAAGTAAATACACACATACTCCACTATAGAATGCTTACAGTAGGGATATACAACACATAGGAAGACTCTAGGAGGTAATAAACAAACAAACAAACAAAAACCAAAGCACAGCTGTGATGCTTTAGTAAATGTTAGTTCCACTTCAAAACATTCCTTATAATTTCTTATACATAGCTATTCCACTGTTTCCACTCTAGAGGTGTCCAAGTCATTTGCTGCTTCACGTTAAAACTCCTCATAAACTCAGGTTGTAAGATTTCAGGTGAGGTAATCCTTAGTGAAAAGGAAGAAGAAAAAAAAAAAAAGGTATGACGATTTGCATATGGAAAAGGAGTTTCACAATCAAGTGTTCCAAATGGCCCAGCAAATTCCTGCTATCATCATTTCTGCCATATGGAAAATGCAGCCAAAGATATACTAATGGCAACAGAAGGTATGAGTGGGACTTCAATCAGTGGTTTAAGTTCACATTTAAAATTAACATAGCTCTTTCAAAAATATGCCAGCAGAAAGTGCCACAAAGAGCCTGAGGTTTCATCCAGAATTGAGACTGAATGCTAATGAATTAGCAGTACTCCTATGGCCATAACATTTTACTATAGTTAGTGTCCATACTAACTCTATTAAAAATAAAAACAAACAAAAGTAGTCACAATCCCTGAGAAAATTACTGAAACAAATCCACGGAGATCAATGATAACATTCCAAAGAGTTAAAGCCAGGAGAAACAAATAGATTTTGTTTCCCATTGCACCCATTTTTCCTTGCTATTGCTGTTGGCAGTCCTGAATAAGAGCTGTGTCCTTCTTTAAAGGGGATTTAAAAGCTGTTACAGCTTCTCTTTTCAGAAGCTAGAGGAGCTGTTACAATCACTGATCAATCACCTTGGAATATACTTGTATAGACAACACGGATGTTCCAGACTTTTTTTGGTGCATCAAAATACCTAAGACAATTTGGAATTCAGCTGCCAAAGATTAAGCTGCCTGAATAGATTAGGTTTACCTTAACAGTATATAAATATCAGTTTCTGAAATACAACAACATGAATAATTTAATATCACAAAGGAAGTATAAAGAAGACTCACAAGTGAATCAATTTTTGCTGCAGTAACTATAAATACTAACGTTCTGGCATGCTCTGTATTATTTATGAAATATGAAAATGATTTATTACTAAGCTTTTGTAAAGCTATAGTTAGATTAAGGAATAAATACTAATGTATTTGCTGTTATTTTAGAATGCCTCTATGGAATCTGGTTGTGTTATGCCTTTAGGGAAATAAATGGTTGTGATTATAGCATCAAAGTCTTATCTTGATATGCATGCCGTATTACAGAAAGGTTTCCAGATACTTATTATCTGCAGCAATACTTAAGTGAACTGTTTTACCCAGGAGTTTGTCCCACATGTCCCAAAAGGATTTAACACAAAGGAATACAGGAGACCAATGATGATTCTTCTGTGTTTCCATAACTCAAGTTCATAGTGAAACTAACAGGAACTGTATGCATCAAGTGTCTAGACAGAAAACGCAGCAGAATTAAGCAGCCATGCTATGCATTCACATAGCATCTTTTCTCTCTCCAAAACTGGTGTTCTAAAGTGAGAGATCACCCAACAAAGACAGACAAGATGGTTCTTTGCATCCTGAGCCACTGACTGCAAGAACACCTCCCAAAACAAATGTGTATGCAGATAGCTCCAGTGAACAAAGGAAGTTCCAACGATCTCAAGAGGCAACCTCTTGCGAATCAAAGTTTGATACAGAGTTTGATCCAGAACTGCTATAGCTTTGCTCCACATGCTCAATAAGAAATACTCCATGTCCATGAATGCAAAGGTGTTAACTGTCTTCACAACTTCAACGGCTATGTCCCAGGCCGACCCAAACTGTTAACTCTTTAGTCACTGACTACTGAAGGACATGTAAATTGTAACAGCAGATCTTACACGACTAAGGCTCTTACTCAAAGACCAAAGTTCCTATTTCCACAGGAAAGAGCCTTGCTTTTGTTAATATTATCTTAAGCTCAGCTTAGTATTCAGCATTTCAACTTTTACTTGTATTTCACTGTCAATCACTGATAAATTTACTAACAAAGTATCAAAAATCTTCTACCTACTTCACCATTCTTTATGTTCTCCCCCTCATATAGACTCATAGAATGTTTTGAGTTGGAAGAGCCCTTTAAAGGTCATTTAGTCCAACATCCCTGGAGTAAGCAAGGACACTTTCAACTAGATCAGACTGCTTGGAGCCCAATACAAACTGACATTGAACGTTCTCTGGGATGGGGCATCTATCACCTCCTGGGTAATCTCTCCCAGTGTTTCACTATTCCCATTGTAAAAAATGTCCTCCTTGTATCTCATCTAAATCTACCCTCTTTTAGTTTAAAACCATTTCCCTGACAAAAAGGCTGTTCTTTAGGCTCCCTTTAACTACTGAAAGGTTGCAATAAGAGCCTTCACTTCTCCAGGCTAAACCTCAACTCTTTCAGCCTTCATAGGAGAAGTGTTCCAGTCCTCTGATGCTTTTTATGCCTCCCTCTCTGGATCCTTCTTCAAAACGTCTTTCTCATGCTTCGGGTTCCAGAGCTGGACACAGTACTCCAGGTGGGGTCTCACCAAAGCTGAATAGTGCAGCACAACCTGCTGGTTTTTTGGGTTGCAAGTGCACATTGTTGGCTTACGCAGCTTTTCATCCACCAGTAACCCTAAGTCCTTCTCTGCAGGGTTGCTCTCAATCCCTTCATCCCCCAACCTGGACTGATACTGGAGAACACCTCAACCCACACGCAGAACATTGGAGCTGCCCTTACTGAACCTCGGAAGGTTCACATGGGGCAATGTCTCAAGCTTGTCCAGGCCCCTCCAGCTGGCATCCCTTCCTTCTGACACATCAGCCGCACCACACATTGAGGGTGCACTTGATCCCATTATGTCACTGATGATATTAAACAGCACTGGTCTCAGTACAGATCCTTGAGACACACCACTGTCCACCTGAGCATCAAGTCATTAAGGCACTGACTTGTTTTTTTACCCAAATCATTTTATTTGTGTGCAAAGTTACTGCATTTCCATCCAGGACACTGCAGGCAGAACTTCCAAGTAACAGAAAACAGAGTAATTGGCTAGACTCAAAAATGAAAATACATAAAGAGCAAAAGATTTGATAAGCTCAGTTTTTTCAAGACATCTTCATCAATCTATATATATGCTTACACGGAAAAAACACTGGACAAGTTGTAGCTCTTTCGTGGGATGGAAGTTGAATAAAACCAGCAACATGCCAAAAATAAGTTATTAACAGCAAACACTTGGGCTGATTAACTGAGAAGTTCACAATGAGTTTGGATGCACTCCTAAGTGTTAAGAGGGTTCTACCCCAAATGAAGAGCATTTTTTCCTAAATGGTATGCCTAATTCAACCAAGGATGTATTCAAGAGTCCAACAGTTCCTGTTAAACTGGAAGTCACTGCATATGTCCCTCTGGTCTTACACTCTGCTGGGGGAATCCTTTTGTTTCTGCACAAGTTTTAACTCTTCTTTACAAATAGTCACTCTAGCTTCCAACGTTCATTAACTATTAGTCAGTACTTTATTACTTCGCCTCTAATCTTGGAAGCATGGTGAAGGGGGTGGGGAGCAGAACAGGACCCCCCATCAGAACACCACAGCACGCTTTATCCATGCTGCTCAGAATCCCACTTTTTTTCCCCCAATGTTACCATCCATGGACTATGTGGACAACACATGACATTTGCTCCAGAGGAGGTACAATCCTGTAGTGACAAACGGCACATTTGTGAACTGCGTTGAGGATTCCTCTTGGAACTCCATCACAAACACACAATCCAGCTCATGGGTAGCTGTCCTCTCATCTCTTTGCTTCTATGTCTGAGCCCCCTCCCTTTGCATGATTTCTCAACCACTGAATGATAAAGATGCCCAAGTGTATTCCTGAGTAGTAACAAAATGAAGTCAAATGGACCTTTCCCCTTGTGTCGTTTAAGGATCCAAAATTCCAATTACTTCTAAGTACAACAGCTGTGGAAGATTAACAAAGGTTTGTAGATTTCTCTCCCTACTTTGCTCTTCCCTGGTTTTTTTTCCTTCATCTTCAAACTCTATTACCGTAGAATGCAACAGAATACAGTGAAGTATAATAGAATAACAAAAAAAAAAATAGCAGATACTCCTTCTATCTCTGCTACAGCAATGTAAGAAAACAGGAGCAGGAGGTCATCGCTGGCTTCAGTATGTAATTGACAGATGTAGGTAGTAACTGTTATGTACAGGAAAAACTCCTTAGATGTGCTGCTGCAGCTCTGTCTGTGACAGAAGCCTCTGCACAATCTAAAACATTTTGACCTGCAGATTCAATAACTTCCTGTCTTAGAAACTGCATGACACATCCATAATGCATCATAAGATATCCAGGAGATATCTTCCATATCTATGTCTAATCTTCAGCGCAACTGCTAGGCAGCAGCAGATGCTAGAATAGAAGGGTAATTTACAGCTCGCTGCTGCAGTACACCATGCGAGCGTCTGCTCCGGGCACACATCACCACCAATGAAATTAAGATAGCAGTGTCTTTCAAACTTGAAAGTCTTCCTCAAGAGCTTCAGAACACTTGCAATTCTTTGTCTATCACGAATTGCTCCTTCTACTTCTGACAGCAACAGTTCACACCAATAAAGACACCCTACCTTAACAACTATCTGCTACAGCAGACAAGGAAACCATCCTAAATAGTAAATGGCTCTATTAAACAGAAGTATGAATACCTCCTGTGTGAACCCATTCACGAATGTGCAGCAGTCTTGTGCTGAACTGACACCCAACCATGCTCGTCAAGCAGTCAGTATTTGCTTCTGTAAGGTGTTCACTTACCATGTGTTTCAATAACATGTTTAATTTCATGTTTTTGATACAGTAACTTAACCAGCAGCTTGCTACAAGGAAAAAAAAAAATACAGTAGTAACAATAAATGTAAGAGAACCTGCAAACTCACCTCCGATAGATAATGCTGACAATCCTATCCTCAGCTGTCTACTTTACAGAATAATCACTTCCTTAGGAAAATTTCCCAGGGCATTATTAATAAGTTTGGTTTTTTTAAATTAAATTCAGCTTCAAAACAAAAAAAAAAAGTTATCTTTACATCACTTTCCATAGTCCTTTTATTCCCCAAAGCACGGGGCGGGAGGGGGGAAGGTGGGGTGGGTGAATATATACAATTTCCTACAATGTGAGATGACATGTCATATTAAAAAATGAAAAATATGGATGATATTTCCTTAAATAAATAATGGATAAATAAGTTTTCAAGGAAAGACATGCATGGAGAAAGAAGAGAGGGTTACTTTCCTCACTTGAAGGGAAAAATAACTTATGTGCAAACACTGAAGCTGCTAACTAGACATTCCCAAGCAATTAATATGTAACACCACAGCCACTCAAAACAGTTCTCTCATTGTCAGTAGCTGGCCTCAAACCTGGATGAGCAGAATCAACTGAGACTACAAGAATTATACACTAGTGTATATTCCATGGATATGATTCTACTTTTTATCACTGTATGCTTGGACTACCCAAGAATTTTATCTGGTAAGGATGCTGAAATAGTTTTATTAATCTATAGAGCTCTGAACTATAATCAGATGTGCTAAGATGTCATAACTGTAAAATGAAACACAAATAATTGAATTATGACTCCAAGAGTGTAAGAAAAGGCACTTCTAACACTCAGACTTTGAGGGCTTCTGATATTTTCAGCAAGTTTGTTTTTTTTTTAAATACTTGGTATTATTTTAGCTCAAATCTAATTACAGGAGAAAAATGGCAGGTTGCCACACAAAAATTTCCTTATTTTTCACTACATTGACAACATAGGTAACAGAAGCTGTTCTTTGCCACTGCATTTTCCTATGGTCTTGTGCAGCAATCCAAAGGCATCTACTTAAGAATTCAGTAATTTTTTCCCCCTATTATTGCATACTCATAAAAATGCAATTGACAAGACAGCAGTTTAATCATGCACAAGTCAGATCGCAATCCCACACGTTGACTGGATTTCAGAAACCCACAGATCAATTGTTATTGGGGGGGGGGGGTTCATTTTGGAATAAGGAAGAGTTGCAGAGGTACAGACACAGTCACACAGCAGTCTTCATACCTCCACTGCAACAGCATTAACTAACAGAATGAGGAACATACGCAGTGGGGGGTGGCAACTTTAAACTACATTAACTTTTGATGAGGTTTGACATGCAGATATTTAAACTTATATGAATATTAATCCCTGAGTCCTCCACTCAATTTAAGTCAATGAGCAAAGACAACCACTCCTGTAATACTGTCATAAAATGAGAACACCTGCCCGGATGGTCTAGTGAAAATTAAGGTGGAATGCCCACCAATAGCACCTTACTAGCCTTTGCTTAGTCCAGTTCTTTCACCGACGTCATGCTCAGCAGCAGAACTAAGTTAGGTTCAGTTTCCCAGAAAGCTCTTTACACTCCTCTTTTCCTATTAATTAATTTTAATTAGATGACTGTCTTCACACAACTTTGCAAACAGCATGGCAGGATGAAGAGGGAAACAGTTCCTGAAACCTTCCCTCATGTCAGGAACAGAAGATAACTAAATCAGAGCGTTTCCAGCTCTTTAGCGGAGAACTCCGCATTCCTCGGTAACGCCGAAGGTTCACGTGCGAGAGGAACGGGAGCAGAATGAGCGTTTTTAAAATTAGTAACAAAAGCCCATTTTCAGCGGGAGAAAAAAAAAAAAAAATCCCCTGGGCATAGTTTGGTATTTGCGTCTAGTGACAGGTAAGTTAACATAGTGTCCTCCTACCGAACTAAAAGAAGACCCAGAATAAATTGCCGCAGGAGGGAACAAACCCGTATGCCATCACGGCTCCTCTCGGCAGACACTTTCTTTCCGGTGGTACCATCTGTTAAATCACAAACTCCTTCAGACGCCACAGCCCCGCTCCTTCTCACGACGCACCGGCTGCGCGGCTACTCGCTCGGTATTTTCGTGTCGCGCCCTAACCGCGGGGCGAGCGCAGCCTCCCGCTTCCCTCCGCAGCTGCGGACCGCGCTCGGGCCGTCCGCACCTGCCAGCGCCGGGGGCTGCGTGGCGCCGGGGTGGCCACACGCGCCTGAGGAGACGCGCTCACACCCGCCGCCGGCCCGCGTACTGCGGACCCGCCGTGTCCGAACCCAGCCGGCAGGCCGCGGCTCGTGCCCGAGGCGGCAGGACTCCGCCACCGCGGGGCGAGCCGCTACCCCAAACCCCCGTGCGGCGGGACCGGGCCGCGGGCGGCCCAGAAGTTGCGACGGCCCCGCAGAACGGGGTGCGCAGAGAGGCGGCCGGACAGAAGGGGTCAAGCCGGTCGCAAGCCGCTTCCCGCCCGATGCCATCCCCCCGGAAGGACGCCGAACTCCGAGATTCTGCCCCTCTGCCCGCCCGGCACCGCGGCGGGCACCCCGCACCCGAGGAGAAACTTACTTGCGGCCGGCGGCGGCGGGCGCCGCGGAGCAGCAGCGGCACGCGGCACGCGCCTCGCTCACGCGCCCCC
>WBNM01006470.1:10257-30501 GCA_013399055.1 Ramphastos sulfuratus
GGTTGGGAGCCCCTCCTGGGGACTCTGATTTCTGGGAGGGGTGTTGTGTTTCTGTATTACCTTTACCTTGTATATTTCTGTAAATATTCCTGTATATTGTGTATATATCTGCTTGTATATTGTACTAAGCTGTAAAAAGAGCTTTGGTCCTTAACTTCCAGATGGCTGAGTCTAGTCTGGGTCATTTTACAAAGTGTGGGAGGGGCAGGGAACTCCCAAACTATCACAAGAGGAGGAAATGTAATGGAGAAGGAGAGCTATTGCCTCACCATCTTGGAAACTGGTAGAGTTGAGATTCACAAATAAAAAACTTCAACATCTTAAAATAGGGTTACTGTGCACTAAGGCAGAGACTTGACCCCTGGGCAGTCTGACTTTTCACCAACATGCATCATTTCATTCTCATGACAGAGCAATCTAAGATCTTCAGCAAAGAAGGAAAGAAGTGAACTCCTAAGTGCCTTTGCAGCTAAAAATAGGGGATGCCTCTGTGCTGCCAAGTGACACTTTTGGCAGGGAGCTGGAACATTTTCATTTTGCAAGGCAAGCACTGGATTCACACAGCTCATGACCAGTCTGTAGGGACCTCTCTCTCTCTCTCTCTGAAGACTGTCTCCTCATGTCAGCCTTTGCCAAGGGCTCCAGATTTCTTCCCCTGAGAGTTTTTGAACAGAGATTCCCTCAAGTGCTACCACTGGCTCTTCCCATCAGGATAAGCTGGCAGAAAGGTTCATTGGAGAGTGGCTTCCAACAGAGGAAGCCTTTCCAAGAACAGTAAACAGTACAGCTGCATCAGGGCAAGAGTTCTGTTTGAGAAAATAATTGTGTTGGTAGGGCTGATTTCTGCATGTCACATGCAATATGTCTTATAGAATCATAGAATGGTAAGGTTGGAAGGGACCTCAAGGATCATCTAGTTCCAACCCCCTGCCATAGGCAGGGACACCTCCCACTAGTACAGGTCACTCAAGGCCTCCTCCAACCTGGCCTTGAACATCTCCAGGGAGGGAGCAGCCACAACCTCCCTGGGCAACCTGTGCCAGTGTCTCACCACCCTCGCTGGAAAGAACTTCCTCCTAACATCCAGTTTAAATCTCCCCTCTTCCAGTTTAAACCTATTGCCCCTTGTCCTGTCATTGCAGGACCTTGCAAATAATGCCTCCCCAGCCTTCCTGTAGGCCCCCTCCAGATACTGGAAGGTTACTATAAGGTCTCCTGGAAGCCTTCTCTTCTCCAGGCCGAAGAGCCCCAATTCTCTCAGCCTGTCCTCATAGGAGAGCTGCTCCAGACCTCTGATCATTTTCATGGCCCTCCTCTGGACCCACTCCAGCACTTCAATGTCCTTCTGGGAGCTGGGGGCTCCAGAACTGTACACAGTCTTCTCTGAAGGCATCAATATTCTAATATCTGACTTCATTAAGTCTTCTCTGGAGACTTTCAAAACCAACCTGGATACAATCCTGTGCTGACTACCCTAGATGATCCTGCCTTGGCAGGGAGGTTGGACTCGATGATCTCTGGAGGACTCTTCCAACCTCTAAAGTTCTGTGACTCTGTGAATAGCACAACATAACGCTGTGCAGTGACGTGAGACAACTAAATGACAAAATGCTGGCTCTCAATCAAGCATGTAAAGCACCTATTTTTGGCTCTACCATTTGCTATCAGTTTGCACAGTGTCTTTCCCAGTTGAAAACATAAAGTGGATTGACATAAATGGAGCATTCCTCTGACTGGTCACAGGCTGCAGGATCCACAATTTTTTTTCCCCTCTTAACGATCTACCTCTCTCTCATTTATTTATTGGCATGATGAAGTAAGCTGCTTTGTGCAATCTAAGTCATGATAAGCTAAAAACCCATCAGCTAGGAGAAACGTTCTCTACCATCCTGCCAGGCAAAATAATGGTATGTCACTTGCTCTTTCAAAGTAGGCAGCAGAAGCAAACTGAAATTAATACCAAGATCAGCTGAACTTTTTCTGCTGAAAGATTTTCACTGGGGACCCATTTTCATTTGCTTGATAATCTATGAGATCATTAACTCTACTGTCTTCTACTGATAAAGAGGAAAATTTTAGAGTAAGAGGTTTTTTTGGGTTGGTTTTTGTTTTTTTTTTTTTTTTTTTGTAGATGGTAAATAACTTTCTGTGAAAAAATAAACACTTTGAGGTACACACTCAGAGGCTGGATGAGGCACTTAGTGCCATGGTTTAGTTAGTTAGAAGGTGTTAGGTGATAGGGTGGACTCGATGATCTTGAAGGTCTTTTCCAACCTGGTTAATTCTGTGATTTTGTGATTTAATGGGGAAAGCAATTGAGCAAACCAAGACAAACCTCTAAGCTTTTCTGTGCAGCCTCCACCCCTAAGCAGCAAACAGTTGATCAGCTCTGCAGAAGATAATGATTGTGCCTTTAGAGCCCTGATTTGGAGGGAGGAAGCCCATCTGAAATTCTTTTCTTTATAAGAAAGATCAAAACCAGCAGGACATTTGCTGCTTTCCTCCCTAAATAAATAAGATCTTTCTGAGCTGAAACCCTGGCTCAGTTGACTTCACTGGGGCCATGATTTCACCCCAGGAATTATTCTAAAAGCATTACTCATTTAATAAGCATACCACACTAATTCTCTACTGATTCTGTATGAGCACCTCCCAATGCCAATGTAAACCCACTGCACAAAGCTACATTAAAGCAATATTTATGGTTGAGATCTTAACACAAAAGTCAGGAAACTCAGAGTTATGATTCCCCCAGTGAACCATAACCAGGGGCAGCTTTAGTGTTTTACATTACTGTGTCTGTGCTCCACAGTGTATCTCCAAATACCGACGACTGAGTTATAGCTGCTGTGGGAACTGCAGCTTTGCATTTTGCTGTTTTTT
This sequence comes from Ramphastos sulfuratus, assembly GCA_013399055.1. Lineage (NCBI taxonomy): Eukaryota > Metazoa > Chordata > Aves > Piciformes > Ramphastidae > Ramphastos > Ramphastos sulfuratus. The sequence goes on from WBNM01006470.1 coordinate 13,141, forward strand.
TGCATTTAGATTCTCAAGGCGACTCATGAACAACTGTGAAAATTATGGTGGCAGCAGAAGTTAGTCTCTCCAGTTTGCTGTTCCTGGTTACTGCCAAGGGTGACATGGGAGAATGGTGAGCTCTTCTTGTGGTGTGGAAGCCTGAAGGTCTCTTTTAACTTGACAAACAAAATACTTTGGCTGCACTCATAAGGTACATAAGGATTAACATTTCCACAAGCTTTGTATCATTCAGCAGATACTCTGGAGGAGAATAAAGGAGCTAATAGGATTTGACAGAGATTACTTACCATGGTTCTAATTCTAATATCCAATTCACTTGCTCAAAGACAGGGAATAATAAGCTGCTTTTCTCTCCATTTTATTCTGTGTTAGGAAAATGCTCTGTCTTCACTACAAGAGAAATAGGACTGGTTTTACCACGTGTCATCAGGAACAAACTACAGGGGGTGTGGAAATGAGAAGGTTTGTACAGTGGGCAGCACTAACCAGAATGACTCATGGTGCTGTGAGATTCTCTGCCTTCTGCATCAATACCTCTCTAGTTCAGAGCTGGAGCAATCTTAACAATCAAGTTCTAGGGCAATTTTATCTGAAACCTACTGGGGAGTTTCTACACGGTTTATTCAAATAATTCTTTTAGACATGAGCAATCTTCTGTAAGGACTACAAATAGATTTAGTAAGTTGACAACAACTGGAATTTGATGTAGAGATTTAGAGCAGATTGAAGATGATTTTTGTAATGTTTCTCGAAGAGCATGAAATTGAACTCTGACTTCCCAAAACTATCTGACTCTGGGGCATGCAATGGCTTGAATGCCAAAGAGGAGAAGCAGAGGCTAGAAACTCTCTCCTCTCATCTTATGCCAGTGATGGGCTGGAACTAGTGCAGTCACAGAGAGAAATGATTAGCTGGAGGTTGCTGGCATTTGTCTACAATAAACATTGAAGGGAAAGAAATTACTTATGCGTGGGTTTGCTTAGGTGAGCTCACAAAGTCGAGATTGTACAACTCACATTAGTTTAACTGGGCTGTATTTCTTGGGGTGTTGTAGTCCCATCTACATTTGGATGGTGAGCACAATTTGTAATTGTTAGTGAAGGTGGCCACTTTCCTAAGGCAAGGAATAATCTTGTCTGTTGGGGAAATGATCCAATCAAAGCAAAGCATGATAAATGGAAAGAGAACTGTGAATGCCTACTAGCAGCCACTCCAAATCATCACCTTTGTTTGCTTTTAGATGTTATCGACGTCCCACTGTAAGGATGAATGAAGTGATACATCTGGCTCAAGGACCAAGACATGAAGAGTGTTTTCCCCTGCTCTTAACAGATGCCAGCAGCAGCACACAGCTGAACTGGCCCTCCCAAAAGCTAATCTCTTTTGAACATGGCTGCTGATATGTTCATACCTCACGCTTATATGTCTTGGATTTGGGGTTTACATATTGAATTGCTTGGATAAGGTCAATATATACGGCAACAACATTCCCACTGACTACATAAGCCCAGCTGCTCCTGCCCCATATTTCAACCAGATTCCCACTCCATCTGAGTACAGCAATGATATGATTTGACTGCACAAGAGCAAAACTGACCATTTTCATGGGCAAGCTGCAGAAATATTTTGATTTGTGCATATATATATATATGTTTTGGTTGGTTTTTTTCTTCAATGTATTTTGCAGCAATTTTAAGATTGCTCTATACCAGGTAAAAGTGAAAGCCAAGCTGCTTTTGCACAACCAGGTCAGAAAGTGATATATTACTTTAGATAAGTTTCCCATTGTTGTTCCTCTGTACCTCTCAAGGTAGCATATATGTGGTGTGGTGTCTAAATGAGTATGCATGTGGACAGATCTTTGGTTTGCATCTACTCAATATCTTGGAGAAGGGAAAGAACTAATCAATTTATCAAAAAGACTGGAAGAATTTTTAAAAATCTAAGTAAGATATTTTTAGCTTCGTATAGGCAACATTTCAATTGGTTCAAGATAGTCTTTATTGGAAACTGCTTGAAATATAAATGTGTGGATGTTACAGTTCTTTGCAAAAGGTTTGCCTGTGCTCTTCTGAACTGTTTATTTGGAGAAACAGTTATTTTATACCCTTAAAAATAATGAGAAGGAATTAGAATTGCTTACCAAGCTATAAATTAATCCTGGGGTGCAGTATAGTTCTTGAAAACTGCTTGATTGAGTACAAATTGTCGTTATCTCATAGAATCATAGAATGGTTAGGTTGGAAGGAGACCTCAAGGATCATCTACTTCCACCCCCCTGCCATAGGCAGGGACACCTCCCACTAGAACAGGTTACTCAAGGCCTCGTCCAACCTGGCCTTGAACACCTCCAGGGAAGGAGCATCCACAACCTCCCTGGGCAACCTGTTCCTGTTCATGCTTACCAGTTCACTAGGATGTTAATTTGCAAAGCCAGAAGTCTTGTAGGAATGTATCAGAGAAGTTGTGAAGCAAGCTGGAATTAGGTGGAAACTTACTATTCTGTGTTACTTCTGCTGCTGTGATTGGAGCAAGTTATCTGGCTTTTGGACACAAGTGAATTACAGATCTACATCACTGCTCATTTAGATCATAGTTTAAAGTAATTTCCTACAGCTTCTTGGAATTCTGTGTCCCTGCCTATGGCAGGGGGTTGGAACTAGATGATCCTTGTGAGGTCCCTTCCAACCTTACCATTCTATCATTCTATGATTCTATGAATTGATACAAAGCACTGCTTTTGCTTTTGAGTGATGGTTTATTTTTAAGAAAAAGAGACTGTTTATGTGCATACCTGCTATGAAGTGGAGTTCTGCAATGGGAACTAAACCCAGGAGTGGCATTTGGAAAGGCACAGGGCAGCTAGTACCTACCGCTTAGTTTGATGTAATCAAGAGCAAGCCTCTGTCCCTTCGTTTTCCACATTTTTTTTCTAGCATGCATGGAGTGCTTTGCATACCTGTAACCTCTCAATTAACGTTATTTACATCTCAGTAAGCTGTCATGCTACTTTTCCAGATGTCTTAATCCTTTATGTAAATGAATTTATTAAACCTAGCCACAAGGCTCGGTGAAACCTGCCAAATCCACTGTCTGAACTCACACACTCTGTAGACTAAGCTTTATTTGCATAAACTTGCTCTGTAAGTGTAATCTGACTTATCATCTACAGAGTTAAAGTTTCACTAATGTAAATCCCTGACAAATCAAGCACAGATGGAACTGTTTGCCCCCAGGCTCAGCCTGTCAATTCACTGCCAGCCTTGTGTCTTCCCCCTCCTCCCACCCCCAACCCCTCCACCATCCCAACCCCACTCCCACAACTGGTTTTTAGGGCTAGTAGTCATTTAAAACTGTTTCTGTAGATATGTTGCAGATACTAAATATGACCCTGGACATTAGTCATTTGGGCTTTTGCCTTTTGATCAAACTGTCTCACAAAATACCCTTGGCTTGTCATTCTGGATGTCTGCATGTACTACGGGGAAAAATTTGCTCTACCAGTCCCCAGGGGTCAGACAGATTGCTGCAGTTTGCCAAGTGATGTTCCAGATAAGAAGTCGAGCTCAATAAATGGTTAAACTGGCAAATTCTGCAAATCAGACAAGGAAAATTCAATTAGAGGGCAGCCAGGAGTGTAACTCCCTAAAACCACCAGAAAGAAGAGGATGATTCTTGAGCTTCATGTTCCGTTGTCTGTGAGAAATGAAAATTCCCTTCCAGTCATAAAAGCAGTAGATTGAAAGCAAACACAAAATCTGTGAGCTCTTGAACCTTTTATGAAAAGGAGGAAAAAGTTACTTTTGAATTCAGGGGGTGCTGGCATACACTGGGTTTGTTTCTGATTACTTTAAGGTCTAAATATGTTTCCTTTGCTGGTACCCAGTTGCTATTTATTTGGCTTCAGTCTTTGATCTCCCTTATGCTGGCACATCATAAAAAACATATTCCTGGTTGAGTTCTATATTATGCAGTTAGTCTCTGCTTGTTATGTTCACCAGGCTGGTTGTATCTACAGCATAAGACTCTCTTTGTTTTTGATAGACTCCAGGTGTTTATCGCTATAACTTACTAATGGATTCGACCAAAGAATATGCATGCAAGAAACAAACTGCAAAACTAATGGCAAAATTACTGGTTTGATAATTCAGTGGCCTGCCCTACCATAACCACAGGAACCACACACATGCATGCATGCATGCACACAAGCACACCCAATGAGTTTTGCAGAAGCAGGGACCTTTTGCTTACTGAGCTCTCCTGAGATGAATTTTCTGTTCTGGAAATTCGGGTTTTTTTGTTGTTTTTTTTTTGCTTCACATTTATTTGCCACCCTGAATTTTTCTTTGAAAGCTTTCCAAATTTAAGTTCTGCTCACAGAATCACAGAAATATCCAGGTTGGAAAGGACCCTCAGGATCACCGAGTCCAACCTATAACCCTACTCAACAAGATTCACCTTAAACCATATCCCTAAGCACCACATCCAAACGATCCTTAAACACATGCAGGGGGCAGTGACTCCACCACCTCCCTGGGCAGCTCCTTCAACACTTTGTGATAGTGCATTTTTAGGAATGCTCTCCTGTGTCTGGCTGAGGTGCCAGAGTTGCAATTCCAAGAAAAAAAGGAGCACTCCCATTAGCCTGCCCAGCACTGACGACTTCAGTTCACCTCTTTATTCTGCCTTGCAATACCTTAGGGGCTGCAAATTTAACTTGGTACCTCACCTGAGGATCCATAGCTTTGTGTCACGTATTAGTTGTACTGCTTTGTAATGCTCAAATATGACTTCTGGTGAACCTGGCTTGCTTTTGGTTTTTTTTTTCCCCTCCTTTTTTTCCTTTTTTCTTTTTTCCTTTTTTCCTCCTTTTTCCCCCCTTTTTCCTTTTTTTCATTTTTTTCCCTTTTTTTCCTTTTTTCCTTTTTTTCTTTTTTCCTTTTTCCTTTTTTTCCTTGTTTCCTTTTTTCCTTTTTTCCTTTTTTCTTTTTCTTTTTTCTGTTTCACTTTTTCCCTTTTTCCTTTTTTCTTTTTTCTTTTTTTTTTCCCCTACTTTTTTTTCTCCTTCTTTTCTTTTCTGATAGAACATTGCAGAAATCCCATTTTTTGAAAAATCCCTTATTCCTACATATACCACTAAATGAGAATTGCCTCTAAAAGTGCAGCTATCTCACTACTCAGAAATAATCTGTTATTGAATTATTAGGAGGAATTATTAGGAGGAAGAATTTGTAGCAAAATGGGCAAATGTACCTACTTGCAAAGCTGATGGAAGAGTTTCCTCTGTAAAACCACTGGAAATGAAAATTATTTTTGTATGCTTTTGTCTTTGGCACATCACAGAATCATAGAATGGCTTGGATTTGAAGGGACCTTAAAGATCATCTAGTTCTTACTCCTCTCCCTCACCATGGGCAGGGACACTATCCTCCAGACCAGGTTGCTCAAGACCTTGTCCAAATTGGCCTTGAACACCTCTAGGGAGGGGGCATCCACAAGCTCCCTGAGTGAAGTGTTCCAGTCTCACCACCCTCACTGCAAAGAATTTCTTCCTAATATCCAGTCTAAATCTACTCTCCTCAAGATTCAATACATTCAATCCTGTCACAACAAGCCCTTATAAAAGTCCCTCCCCAGTTTTCTTGTAGACACCTTTCAGGTACTGGAAGGCTGCTATAAGATCTCCCCAGAGCCTTCTCTTCTCTAGACTGAACAGCACCAATTCTCACAACCTGTCCCCACAGGGAAGTTGCTCCAGCCCTCTGATCAGCTTTGCAGTCTTCCTTTGGACCCACTCCAATAGTTTGATGTTCTCCTTGTGGTAGGGGCACCAGAACTGGACACAGTACTCCAGGTGGGGTCTCACAAGAGCAGGGCAGTGGGGAAAAATCAGCTGCCTTGTCCTGCCAACAGGAATAATAACTGAAGTGCAGCCTGGAGAACAACTTGCAAGCAACATAGCAGTGGCAAGACTGTCTTCTGCCAACTTGGAAGTTAGTGCTGATTGTAATACTAAGTATTAGTGGCACTCAGTTAGGGTATGGTGTTGAGGCTGATGAAACTGTTGTCAGGACCTGGTTCACAAGCAGCTGGGTTTTCTTGGGAGACTCCTGTTCTCTGTCCCACACTGCTCACGGAGCAATGAGCTGTGTCATTAAGCTTGTACCCTCACCACAGCTCCTTCACCAACTTCTGTTATCACCTTAGATCACAAGACTGAGTCAGAACCATCACTCAAAACCTGCTGTTTCCTGCAAAGTGCATTGGTATTTTGCACTTTCAGGTCAGTATTGCCATTGTAACACTCACAGATGCCATATGAATTGAATATGCTACATGAGGATGCCATTTTCTCACCAGCAGCTTCACGTTAGGGAATACACATTTTCACAGTATCACAGTATAAGCAAGATTGGAAGAGACCTCAAAGATCATCAAGTCTAACCCACTACCACAGACCTCCAGACTAGACCATGGCACCAAGTGCCACGTCCAAACNTTGTTGTGGCCAAAGTGCAGCCCCCGGCACTTGGATTTGTTGAATGCCATCCCCTTGGACTCTGCCCATCTGTCCAGGTGCTCGAGGTCCCGCTGCAGAGCCCTTCTGCCCTCCAACCCACCAACTGCAATTTTGCAGCATTTGGATTTATTCCTCAGTTCATCAACACTCCAAAGCCACATGGTAATTCATTATTCTTATCTAACACAGATAAAGACCAATTAAAGAACTATTTCCTCATCAGATTATAATAGGCTTTTGGAAATGCAAGCTGGTGTGGCTTTTTCCTTAACATATTGAACAGAACAATATCCTTCTACTGCTCAGAATCTTTTGGGTTTTTTTTGGATGTCTTGAGATTTTAGAAGTAAATCTGAGATTAGCTCATTGATTAAGTTTCATGAGTGAGTCCCTTAAGAAATGCAATATTTATCCTAAACAGTTCACAAATGAAGCTGCACAGATTTATTCTCTATGTGTCTATACACTCAGGTGAAGTCACATGCAAGTGAACCTTGCATAAGGCTGATTTTAAGCAAAAAATTATTAATGACCTTGCCATAGTTGAAAGTGCAGCTGGGTTAGTAGCCCATGTCACTAATAATTGATTTCATTGTGGTATCAGGGGAAACCCAACCATTTCTCACAGATTAATTTTTCATTTCATAGTTTTATTGTTTGATCGATTCCATATTTCAAATAACAGGGAAGCTATTCTGAGTCTAGCAGGGAAGCTTCTGAGTCTAAATGTGATGCTGTATTTGTTGGCTGCATAAAACCATACCTATGTACTTTTGATTTTGCATTCAGCTTAACATAGTTATCTAAGAATTGTAGAAATGATGAAGATTAAAAGTGCATAGAGAAGACTCTCAGTATAGAATTGTCACATCAAGGTTCAGATACACAGGATCACAGGGTCACAAGATGTTAGGGGTTGGAAGGGACCTCTGGAGATCTTTGAGTCAAATCCTTCTGCCAGAGCCGGACCATAATCTAGGGGAGGTCTCACAGGAATGCATCCAGACAGGGCTTGAAAGTCTCCAGAGAAGGAGACTCCATAACCTCTTGTGCTGGTTTGAGGCTAATTGGAATATTTTAATGGAGAAAATNCATAGATCCTCTCTCAGTCTTCTCTCCAGACTAAACAGCCCCAGGTCTCTCAGCCTTTCCTCACAGGGCAGTGCTCCAGTTCCTTCATCATGCCCTCTGTTGAACTCTCTCAAGTGGATCCCTGTCCTGAACTGGGGAGCCCAGAACTGGATGTAATATTCTAGGTGGAATCTCACCAGGGCAGAGTAGAGTGGGAGGAGAACCTCCCTTGATGTGCCTGACACACTCTTCTTAATACACCCCAGGATCCCATTGGCCTTCTTGGCCACAAGGGCACATTTACCTCATTTATACTTGCTAAATATTAAACACTAATGTTTTGCTATTTTTAACTTTGGCTGCAGCAGAGGTTTCTCTCAGAGGACAAACAGGATTTCTGTGTTGGTTACTTGTGCTGTCACCATGCTGATGCAGGGTTTTTGCTAATACCCATGGGCTTCTCGGGCTGTTTCCATTAGGAGAAGAAACTGATGCAGCAGTTCAGCACATTAAGAAGGAATGCATGCAATCTCTGTTTTGAGGAGTAAAAGGAAATGAAATGGCAGCAGACATTTTTTCTTGCAAACAGTTTGCAGGATTGTGTTTCCACCAGCTCCTGAATATTTGACTGTCACAAATGCTTCTCTGCCTCGCTCAAACAGCCATTTTGCAAAAGAGTAGTCCCTTGGTTCCCATTTGATTCCAAGCTCGAGTCCAAGTTTGAGTCTAAGTCCCAGCCCTCTCCTCCAAGTGTGGCTTTGGTTTTGGACAGGCCCTGGTGATCTTGAACAGTGACTCCCATTATTTCCAGCTACTCATACAGAAAATTAGTTTAATTCCTTGGACATGAAGGAAGTCAGATTAGCCTCCGTCTCTTCTCCTATCTGAAGATCAGGTACAGCTGAAGGCAGCTATTAACATTTGCGAAAGAGTAGAAAAGGGAAGGCCAGGAACCAGAGCAGTGAAGGGAAAGACAAAAAGAAGATAAAGCAGCTTGAGGAGCAATAACAACAGTTCCTACACTTCCTAGGTACATGCAATACAAACCAAAATAATATGTAGAAGAAGGCAGAGCTATGAGGCCTAAAACCAAAGTAAAAAGGAGTGGTTAACTGTCTTATATTGCTTTAAAATACTGGGTTTTTTTCTTTTTCTTTTCTTTTTTTCTTTCTTCCTGTACTTGGAAACATAAAGTCCTACCCAGGAATGAAAAAGCAACAAAAGTAGTTGATTTTATACAGCATAGTGCATAGCACTATCAACCTCTGCTTATGTTCCTTCCTACCATGACAGTTTAATTTAAAGGAGAAAATCTAATTTCCTGTGCTGATTATATATCCAGTTAATTCCAAACTCTCATGTAACAGTTAAAATTGCTGTCAATTAATAGAGGAGGCATAGCTCTGCTGGTATAGCTTAGACACATTCTCACTGAATCACTGAGTAATTTATGTTGGAAGGGACCTCCAGAGATCATCTGGTCCAGATCCCAGGCTCTAAGCAGGACTTGCATAGATTTGTCCAGTCAGGTTATGCTATCTCCAGAATCAGAAATCCCACACCTACTCTGGACCACTGTTGCAGTGTTTGAACACCCTCATTGTAAAAATATTTTCCTAATATCTAATCAAATTTCTTTCTTAATATAACAAATTATGTTTTTACCCCTGACTTATTCCTGCATACATCCAAGGTGACGCTGGCTCTGTTTCCTCTGCACCCTCCAGATAGGTAGCTGACAGCAGCAATAAATGCCCCATGGCCATCTCCAGGCTGAAAAATCTCAGTCCCCTGCCTCTCCTCCCACCCCAGGGCTATTCAGCTCTGACCATCCTCCTGACAATCCACTACCTTTGCTACAGCATGTCAGTGGAGGTACCTGAGAACTGAAAGAAAGCCAATGCCACTTTGGTCTTCAAAAAGGGCAAGAAGGAAGACCCAGGAAACTCCAAGCCAATAAGCCTCATCTCCATCCCTGGAAAGATAATGGAATAGCTTACTCTGGCTGGCCTGTGGAGGAAAAGAAGGTTATCAGAAGTAGTGAACATGGATTCACTGAGGGGAAGTCATGTCTGACTAATCTGACTGGATGGATAGTTGAGAGGAGGGCAGTGGACATTGTCTGCCTTGACTTCAGCAAGGCTTTTGACACTGTCTCCTGCAGCATCCTGATAGGCAAGTGTGGATTAGATGAATGAGTAGTAGAGTGGATTGAAAACTGTCTGAAAGATAGAGACCAAAAGGCTGTGGTCAGTGGCACAGCCTAGTTGGAGGTCCATAGCAATTAGTGTCCCCTGGGGATCAGTACTGGGCCTAGACCTGTTCAATATCACAGAATCATTGAGGCTGGAAAAGATCTCTGAGATCATCAACTCCAGCCTATAACCTAACACTACCACATCAGCTAAACCATGACNTTGCAGTGTGTCTGGAGTGTGTGCCAGATTGCAGTTGCCTGGGAGAAGAGCCTGACCTCCACCTGACTACAACTTCCTTTTAGGTAGTTGTAGAGAGTGATAAGGTCCCTTCTAAGTCTCCTCTTCTCCAGGCTGAATGACCCCAATATATTAATCAGCAGCCTGGGTGAAGGGATAGCATGTACCCTCAGCAAGCTTGATGGTGACACAGAAATGGGAGGGCTGGCTGGCACACCAAAGGCTGTGCTGCCATTCATTGTGCCCTGGACAGGCTGAAGTTGGGCAGAGAGCAATCTTATGAAGTTCAATAATGGCAATTGTAGAGTCCTGCACCTGGGGAGGTGTAACTCCTTGTATCACTACAGGTTAGTGGCTGAGCTGCTGGAATGCAACTCTGTGGAAAAAGACCTTGGAGCTCAGCTGGACAGCAGGATGAGTATGAGCCAGCAATATACCATCATGGTCTAGAAGGCAAATGACATCCTGGGGAATATCAGCAACAGTGTGTGCAGCAGGTCCAGGGAAGTTCTCCTTCCCTTCTATTCTGCTTTGGTGAGCCTTCATCTGGAGTATGGTGTCCAGTTCTGGGCTCCTCAGTTTAAGAAGGGCAGGGAACTGAGAAGGTACAGGAAAGGGTTACAAAGATGATTAGGAGACTAGAACATCTGTCTTATAAAGAAAATCTGGGGGACTTGGGGCTTTCTAGCCTAGAGAAAACAATACTGAGTGGGGGATTTTATCAATACTTAAAGGGTGGGTGTCAGATGGATGAGGTCAGTCTTTTTTCAGTGGTGCCTGCTGACAAGAGGTAACTGGCACAAACCTGAACATAGGAAGGGCCATCTAAACATGAGGAGGAATTTCTCTGCTCTGAGAGTGATAGAACACTGCAACGGGCTGCCCAGAGAGGTGGTGGAGTTTTCATCTCTGGAGTCATTCAAAGCCTGTCTGGATGCCATCTGGTGCAGCCTGCTCTAAGCGAACCTACTCTGGCAGGGAAGTTCAACTAGATGATCTCTGTGTGACTTTTCCAAACCCTACCACTCTGTAGTTCTCTGATCTAGTTTTACAATATAACAGGCATTCCATGATTCTATGACCAAGTGCAAGGTCCTGCACCTGGACTGGAGCAATGAGGTGATAGAGAGCAGCCTTGTGGAAAAGGACTTGGGAATTCTGGTGGATGAGAAGCTGGCCTTGAGCCAACAATGTGTGCTCACAGCCCAGAAGGCGAATCACATCCTGGGCTACATCAAAAGCAGCATTGCCAATAGATCCAGAGAGGTGATTCTGCCCCTCAGCATTGCCCTGCTGAGACCTCACCTGGAGTACTGCATCCAGGTCTGGAGCTCTCAACACAGGAAGGACATAGGCCTGATTGAGCGAGTCCAGAGGAGGGCCACAAAGGTGACTGGGTGGGTAGAAAACAATAGCAATTCTTTTTCCTGGGACAACTTCTCATCGGGAGGGCCTGGACAGAGCCACACACAGATCAATATGATCCAAGCAATGCCAATTTATTGAATATGAACATGCATATAAACCCTTCTAACAGACTGTTCAGGCCAGCCCATTACAAAGCAATTGATCCAAATCATTAAGGGACAAGCTGTTGCCCCAGGCAGCTGGCCCAAATCGCCCAGATAGAAACTCTCGTGGCATTCTCTAATTGGTCTAATTCATTTAAGCTGTGAGGGAACCAGACAGCTGGTTCATCACTATCTGTTCAGAACACCCCTTGTTTTGCTTTGAATCTTCCCCTTGTTTTGCTTTAATCCAGCTTGTTATTGTAGTTCTTCTGCAGGCTGCTGTAGTCTGTGTCCTTGACTGTTGTTTCTCATTCCTCTGGGGGCTGCTTGCAGGTGGCATCCTTGGCCCTTTTTCATGTAGACTGTGAAACTTCAGCTCAAAATTAGCAGTTAGCACAGCTTGGATTGGATTGCTCACATATCCAGTTAATACAGAATATTTCCCTACAGAAAACCTCTGTGACAAGGACAGGCTGAGGGAGCTGAGATTGTTCAGCCTGGAGGAGGCTCCATGGAGACCTAATAGCAGCCTTCCAGTAGCTGAAGGAGGCCTACAAGAAGGCTGGAAAGAGACTGTTTATGAAGGCCTGTGGTGATAAGATGAGGGGCAATGATTTTAAATTGGAGAAGAGTAGATTTATCTTGGGTGTTAGGAGGAAGTTTTTTACCACGTTGGTGGTGGAACACTGGCGCATGTTACCCAGGGAGGTAGCTGAGGCCTCATCCCTGGAGATATTCAAGGTCAGGCTTGACAAGGCTCTGAGCAACCTGATCTAGTTGAGGATGTCCTTGCTGACTGCAGCACAAGATGACCTTTGGAAGTCTCTTCCAACCCAAACCATTCTATGATTCTACAGTTTACAAGAGAGCATTTACTGCTAGCTACCACATATACTTGGTTCCTCCTCTAAACTTACCCCTGATATTTGCAGTGATAAGTGGTCATGCTGTGTGGATCTGATATGTATGGGGGTTTCCAATCCTGTCAGGTTCTTAACAGTCTTCTTCCTCCTGCCATCTAGAATGACAGCTAGAGACCCTGCAGGCAAATTAGAAGATAACAGCTAAACGCTTACATCGATGATACAATCAAACCAAAAGATTCCTGGCCTGGATCAGGAACAGTGTGGCCAGCAGGACAAGGGAGATTATTCTGCCCTGTACTCAGCACTGGTCAGGCCACACCTTGAGTCCTGTGTTCAGTTCTGGTCCCCTCAGTTCAAGAGAGATGTTGAGGTACTGAAATGTGTCCAGAGAAGGGCAACAAGGCTGGTGAGGGGCCTGGAGCACAGCCCTGGGAGGAGAGGCTGAGGGAGCTGGGGGTGTGCAGCCTGCAGAAGAGGAGGCTCAGAGCAGACCTCATTGCTCTCTGCAGCTACCTGAAGGGAGGTTGTAGCCAGGTGGGGTTGGTCTCTTCTCCCAGGCAACCAGCAACAGAACGAGGGGACACAGTCACAAGTTGTGCCAGGGGAGGTCTAGGCTGGATATTAGGAGGAAGGTCTTCACAGAAAGGGTGATTGGCATTGGAATGGGCTGCCCAGGGAGGTGGTGGAGTCACTGTCCCTGGAGGGGTTCAAGAAAAGACTGGATGAGGCACTTAGTGCCATGGTCTAGTTGATTGGCTAGGGCTGGGTGACAGGTTGGGCTGGATGAGCTTGGAGATCACTTCCAATCTGGTTGATGCTATGATTCTATGATTTAGGTGTCCCAGACACTAACTCACTCATCCAACTGTCTCTACAGCATTGATAGATAAAATGCATTTTAATCAATAATTCTTAAGACAAAGGTGTTTTAAGATAGTATTCCCTGGAACAGCTTCAGGAATTTGAGACTGTGTCGAAAGCACCACATGATCAAATCTGCACTGCTGCTTTTTCAGTTCCAGTGCCCATGCAGCTTTGGCACTTGCACATCTTTACAGCCAATTTTTCAAATATTGTTGAAATGGGACTTCAGGGAATGAAGTCTTCATGAAAATCATAGCTGCAAAATCTCATAGACAAGGAACACCATCCTTTTAATAAAGTATGGTCTTTATAAACTCTAGTGGCCTGTATGTGTTAAACACTGACCTTTGGGTACCCTTTGGGTGTAACTTGTGTCTCTAGGAATGCACACCTTGCTGGGCACTGCAGCCAAGCAGCTCAGAAGCTAAACTTGGCCTAACTACAGAATCACAGAATGTCAGCAGCTGGAAGGGACCTTGAAAGATCATCCAGTCCAACCCTCCTGCCAGAGCAGGGTCACCTAGACCAGATCACACAGGAATGTGTCCAGGCCGGTTTTGAATATCTCCAGACAGGCTCCACAATCCCCCTGGGGCAGCCTGTTCCTGTGTTCTGTCACACTCACAGTGAAGAAATTTTTCCTCATGTTTCCATGGAACTTCCTATGCTTCATTTTCCACCTGTTGCCCATTGTCCTGTCATTGGGCATCATGGAGCAGAGCCTGGCTCCATCCTCTTGGCACTCACCCTGCACGTCTTTATAAATATTAATGAGGTCACCTCTCATTCTCCTCCTCTCCAAGACAAGGAGCCCCAGCTCCCTCAGCCTTTCCTCATAAGGAAAATGTTCCACTCCATCATCTCTGTGGCTCTGTGCTGGACTCTCTCAGGCAGTCCTCTGTCCTTCTCAAACTGAGGGGCCCAGAACTGGACACAATATTTGAGATGCAGCCTCTGCAGGGCAGAGTCGAGGGGCAGGAGAACCTCTCTTGACCTACTAACCACAGCCCTTCTAATCTACCCCAGAATGGCATTGGCCTTCTTGGCCACCAGAGCACATTGCTGGCTCATGGTCAACCTTCCATCCACTAGGGCCCCCAAGTCCTTTTCCCCTTCAGTGCTTGCCAGCAGGCCAGTCCCCAACCTATACTGATCCCTGGGGTTGTTTTTTTCCCAGATGCAAGACTCCACACTTGCCCTTGTTGAATTTCATTAAGTTTTTCTCTGCCCAAGTGTGGTAGGTTGAAATTACCCCCAAAATAAAATCACCAGACTAGCTCCAAAGATTTGGAAGCAAAATGAAGCTATTACTTACAAGCAAGCTAAAATCTAAAAACATAAAATGTAATGTATAAGTACAAAATGCAATTACATGTATTTACAATTATTTACAATTCAGAAATAACACCAAAAAAACCTCCTCAAATGGTTCCCCCACCCCTCTGGACAGACCCCTCAGAGAGAAATCAGATCAGGCCCCACTGCTGCTATTTACTTAGCCATAAGTAAGAGTCTCAGCCAAGGTCAGCAAAACCATGCATAGGGACTAGCCAGCAGCCAGAGCATAAAAGAGAAAAGGGAGGGGGGGAAAAATAGTTTGTTCAGCAAATTATATACTGAACCAGCACATGAATGGGATGATATAGACTTACCATTATTTACCTTTTGTATCCAATACCCTATTTTATTTACTTTATGTTCTATTCAAAGTCTCTGGAATTCTCGTATTTCTTGTTTATAATTTAAAGCCAGGCAAGAGCATTAAAACACCATACTATGACAACCACAGAATCACAGAACCTTAGAGCTTGGAAGGGACCTCCAGAGATGCACAAAGTCCAACCTCCCTGCCAAAGCAGGATTCTCTAGGGTAGTCCACACAGGAATTAATCCAGGTGGGTTTTGAAAGTCTCCAGAGAAAGAGACTCCATAACCTCTCTGGGCAGCCTGTTCCAGTGCTCTGTCACCCTCACTGTAAAGAAGTTTCTCCTCATGTTGAGCTGAAACCTTTTATGTTCCAGTTTGTATCCACTGTTCCTTGTCTTATTGCTGCTGACCACTGAAAAGAGATTGCCCCTCTCCACTTGACACTCACCCCTCAGATATTTGTATGCATTGGTAAGATCTTCTCTCAGTCTTATCTTCTCCAGACTAAAGAGCCCCAGCCTCATAGAGAGGTTACTCACAGTTTGGCTTAATGTTTACTGGGTTTATAGTTGGTCTTTATATTTTTGTATCACTTCTAAGGCAGATAAATAAATTTCCACATGCAAGCGAGTCAGTTCTTGGGCTGAAAAATGGCATCTTAGTGTGATAAATATGGTTGGCAATTGCTACATCCAAATTTGAAGTGGCTCAAGAAGCATAAAACCCAGGGCAGCACATGGGAATAGTTTTGCGAAGCATGTGAGCAGTGGGTTTGGCTGCTGCTTTCACTTGCTGTGCTAGACAGAAGAGTGTGAAGTTCTTATTTCACAGAACTATAAGTTTGTGTGGTCATGGAAAGTAAACAGCAGAAAACCAAGCTATTTTTAAAGGGGAGAGTGAGCTCATTAATTTGTCCTTAACCTAACCCTGGTGACCCAGACTGCCTATCCACAATCTAGTGGCTGTCAGCCCTGTCTGCCTTATTCCTTCCCTGCAGAAACCACTACTGGCTGCAGCTTCAAAGTGTCCTGGGAAGCAGCATCCTTCCCACTGCCCACTGCTCTCCTTGTGGCTGTCCAGCAGTGGGCTCAGGAGAACCTTAGGGTCTCTGGCCTCAGGATACCCTGCTCCCAGGGTGGCATTCACGACTAGTGGAGGGCCCCATCCTGCTGGGTGCCCCAGTATCACACATTTCAACTTCCTGCAGTTTCTCCTCTAAAAAAAAAACAAAACAAACAACCAACAAAAAAAAAAAAAAAAAAACCCAACCAAAAACCAAAACAAAACCAAACCCCAAACAAAAACAAAAACAAAAACTAAAAACCCCCACAACCTACCTCCTCTGTGCTGGCTCTAAAATATCTGCAAAACAGGCCAGTTGCTTCTGCAGGGTCTTCCAAGCAGTGAGGGCAGAGCAGCAAGGGGATGTTTGTTTTAAGAATAGAAAAGGAAGCAATATTTGGCTGTAAGTGTATCTAGGGGTGGGCATGTAATATATGCAGGTTGTATTTCTCACAGTTTAAATGGGAACAAGACAGCAGTGGAAACAGAGCACTCTTTAAGGGAATGAAGAAAGAAATAAAACTGAGAGAGTCCTTAGTGTAGCATTTTGAGTTTATGAGCTGTTTCCTCTTGCTGATGAATATGAATGGCTGAACTTTTCTGCACACTATTGTTGAAAATGATTAGACTACAACTACAAATAGCTGTCTGTTCTCCTGTCTTCAAATTCCAAACACAAAAATGCAGAATTTGCCATTGGCTGCCACGTCACATTCCCTGTGAAGACAGTGGAAATGGTACAGTTTACATGGATGTAAATTGTTGCCTGCAGTCTGGACTGCTAAACCACTAGGGTAAGTAGTGAGAAAACTTATTTATGGACATTTTCAATGACATCTAGAAACCTTTTCTTGTGGCTGTGTTTCCAAGCATCTTTGTTTGCTTAGTATGCACTTTTCTGTAAATGCAAGTTTGATGTAGGTTTGGGAGTTACCCGCCCCACACACACTTTGTAAAATGACCCAGGCTACAACTCAGCTGGCTGGAAGTTTAGATGAAGCTCTATTTACAGTTCAGCACAATGTACAAGCAGATATATACACTATATACAGGAATATTTACAGAAATATACAAGGTAAAGGTAATACAGAAACACAACACCCCTCCCAGAAATCAGAGACCCCGGGAGGGGCTCCCAACCACCCTTCCACCTTCTCCCCACCCCTATACCTTACCCCAAGGTTTTGAGGATTGGCCAGAGGAGGAATTAGAAGAAAAAAAGTGGTTAGTGAGGTTACTCGGCAGAGAGGAGAAACCAGAAGTTGCTAGACCGCCCCAGACGCTGTGCCCCCGAGACACCGACAAGCCCAAGTGGCTTATCTTTTGTTTTGAGTTCTTTCTTAAACATCACAGCAAGCCTATGAGTGAAGTAGACATCACCA
>WBNM01006470.1:30873-46300 GCA_013399055.1 Ramphastos sulfuratus
GCAGAGTAAAGGGGCAGAATCCCCTCCCTTGCCCTGCTGCCCACACTGCTCTTGATGCAGCCCAGGACTCGGTTGCTGTCTGGGCTGTGTGCGCACACTGCAGGCTCATGTTGAGCTTTTCATCAACTCAGACCCCCAGGTCCTTTTCCTCAGGGCTGCTCTCAGCCATTCCCCACCCAGCCTGGATTTGTGCTTGGGATTGTGCCTACCCAGGTGCAGAATCTTGCACTTGGCCTTGTTGAATTTCATGAGGCTGGCCTGGGCCCACCTCTCCAGCCTGTCCAGGTCCCTCTGGATGGATCCCTGCCCTCTAGCAAGTCGACTGTGCCACACAGCTTGGTGTCATCTGCAAACTTGCTGAGGGTGCACTCGATTCAATATATATTGTGTATATATGCCTGTAAAATTTAGCTTGCTGTAAAATAAAGCTGCATCTTACTTCCAAGCCCTCTGAGAGGGTCTGGTAAATTTTAACTTGGGGAACTCACCACAAGTATACATGATTCTCTTTGCATAACAGCTTGTATTTGTCTACTAAATGAAATTCTTTCAGGTGCATGGAAGGAAGGGTTAAAAATGGTGAACTCATCTAGTACAAGAACTGGGGCAACAGAGTGGAACTTGACTGACTGTCTGACCAGTTGTTTTATTGAATACACAAATCCATGACCACTGAAAAAACCTCTGAATATGTGCCAAGAGTAAATCTTTGTTGGCCAAGTTGTTCGATACAAACTGATCACCCAGATAATACTGGAAATTGTAATATTTGATTTGCACAACATGAAGATTAATTTGCAGGGTAACTGGGTAAAATTTGGCAATACTTATATTCAAGAGATTAGAGAAGGTAATCTAAAAATTTCTTCTGTCTTCAACTCTATGGCTCCCTATGTAGCTACTTCACATGGCACACCAGTGTCATCAGGTGACAAGAGTTAATCTTAGTCTTCTTTTTGATAGCAATAGAATCACAGAATCATAGAATGGTAAGATTGGAAGGGACTTCAAAGATCATCTAGTTCCAACCCCCTGCCATAGGTAGGGACATCTCCCACTAGTACAGGTCACTCAAGGCCTGTGTTCTTTGCACATTTTATTTTAAAGCATATGTTTCTAGCTCTTGTGTTGGTCCTGTGGTTCCTTTCCTAAGCTGCTTTTATGAGGTGTATCTCAGGATAATGTCCAGGGGCTGCCTTGGAGGGTCTGGGGGACCACGTTTCAATGACAGGCTCTCTCTTCCTATGTCTGTGCTCTGTCTTCCTATGTCTGTTCATCTCTTCTGGATCTGGACAGCCTTGTAGGTACTGCAGAGGAGAAAGGTCATGAGCACCCCTAGCTTGGGGCACTCCCCAGGCAGACTCGACTGTTTCTTGAAGAGGCCCCTGGCTTAGGACTAGCCATTCAGATCTTCTTAAGCTTAGAGAAAAAATACTTTTTAAACTTAAAATTAATTTTAAAATATGAATATGTGTTCAGAGGGCCAAGTGAAAGGGTAAGACCAGGCTAATGCAAGCTGGAAATATCAGACAAAGCGTGCACTAGGCTGCACTGCTGGACCACTTGCTTGCTTAATCCTCAGTTACAGGGCAAAAATCCCTAAGCAGCACACAGGAGGGTTTGACAGAAAGTGAGACAGGAGAAAATGAATTGTTGTGTCTTGTGATAAGCTGTATGCAAAAGTGAGCCAGAGGTGAAAGGGTATGATGACAAAGCTGTTGGCAATTTAAACCTTGGCTCAGGAATAAAATAAATACATTATTCCTGATGGTGAAATTGGATGGTGCTGTCATAGATTAATTTTGTCTTCCTTGTGTTTTTCTAGCCCATTCTCTTTCTTCTGACCGGCGGCATTCATACCTGCATGCTGACATGCCAAAATGCTCTGTGAATGTGCCAGGTTGTGAGTGCACTTTAATTATAACCCAGGCTGTGTGTGTTTTAGCTGAGCTCCACCTCCAGATCCCACTCAAATCCATTAATTTCTGAAGGCACTCTGTCAGGCCTTCTGCAGATGGCACTGGTTGGGCCAGTTCTGGTTTGGGGCATGGCACCATTCGTGCCTTGGCTTTCATTACACTTCAGTGTGCAAAAGGGGACACCAGAGCAGTTGGGGGGTGGTACTGGTGTTTCACACAGCTAGAAACATGGTCCTTAAAATTTATGAGAGGTAGCATGGAGCTCCTAGAGGTAAAATCAAAAGCAACTCCAGAAATATCCTGGCAATAGCTGCCAGAGTGCGAACGTGTTGGGAACATTACCTTTCTGTTTATGTCACCTATACTTTTACACTTTCATGCTGTTCCTTTCATGCTGTCTGCTTTCTTTCCTCTTTCCTCTATAGCTTTTACATCTTCTGAAAACGACACCTTTTGTCATGCTGTGGATATTAGTGCAGGGAGTCTCTGACTGCCGGCCTAGCTGCTGCAGCACTGAAGATGGGGATTTCCTCTGGGTGCAGGAGAGGTTTTCATGCAACTCTCTGAGCTCCCAACTTCACTGCTCCTTTCAAGATGTTTCCTTTTCAGTTTTCACCAACAGCTGGGGAGGGGAGAGTAAAAGGAGCAAATCCAAAATTCATTTGGATTTCCTCCCCCGTTTTCTTATCTAAATCCTATCTGAAACTTTATGGGCTGGATGATGGGCTGGAAAGTCACAACATCAGATGTTCTTGGGAGTGCCTTACTGCTTTCTGGGCTTGGTGTGGCTGGACACACCACAGGCACAGCTTGTCACACAGTGTTTTGGT
Organism: Ramphastos sulfuratus; assembly: GCA_013399055.1. Taxonomy (NCBI): domain Eukaryota; kingdom Metazoa; phylum Chordata; class Aves; order Piciformes; family Ramphastidae; genus Ramphastos; species Ramphastos sulfuratus. The sequence continues at coordinate 33,623 of WBNM01006470.1, forward strand.
AGCTCCAGCTCCTTACAGCTGCCAAGAGCTTGGCTCAATATGAATAATTAAATAAATGAAATATTGGTGGAATTTGGTAAGAGGCCTGTAGCAGCCAGTGCTGCCTGCAGCTTTCTGCTTGGCTCAGTGCTTGTTTCCCAGGGAAAGGCCACCTGCATCTTGCTCTCGGGGCACTGAGCAAAGCCAGGGCTGCCAATGATGATGGACCCTTGCTGTTGCTCCTGGGACTTCTGCTCTGGGCCAGCCACGTTGAAACCCAGGTGTAAAACAGCCTCAAAACTCCTCCCATTTATATTTAAATTCCTTATAAAGTGTTTGTTGCCAAGAGGTTGTTGTGGCTCTGTCTTGGTTTCTCATGGATCTTAATGGAAGGAAAAAAAAAAGAAAAAACCACCTTTAAGTCATTTTACTAAAAATATGTGGAAAAGGATTAGCCTGCACCTAGTAAAATTTTATTTTAAGAAACTAAGGCCCCGATCCAATCACAATGAGGTCAGTGGGCTGCTTTCCACTGATTCAGTGGGCCTTGGATATGGCCCTAAGACATTATTTTCAGTCATAAGGACTGTGAGAAATGTATCTAATATTAGAAATTTATTGTTTATATTCTTTCTATAATTAAAATGGCCAGCTGCTGTAAAAAAGGTTTCCTCTGAGCTGAACATCTGCACGCTAAATTTGAGCCTGAAGCAAAACTAAAGATGTTGGCTCTTGGCAAAAAAAAAAAAAAAAAAAAAAAAAAAAAAAAAAGGCTTTCTGCACAGTGATCCAAGCTGGATGGTTTCAGCTATCCTATTCCACAAGGCACTGTGGTGAGATATTGTACTGTACTACTGGGAGGTGTCCCTGCCTATGGCAGGGGGTTGGAACTAGATGATCCTCGAAGTCCCTTCCAACCTGACCATTCTATGATTCTATGATCTGTCCCTCCTTTCTGGCCCCCTCTGCAAACGTGACAAAAGAAGACTGCAGTCAATGAGTAGATTTAAGTAAGCTGCTTACATATGTTTGAGGCCACAAGCTACCCAGGACTGGAGGACAGAAGTGACTCTTACTCCTTTGGAGGTTTAAAGGGAGATTCTATTTACTGGTGCATATATGCAAAAGGCAATCAGGTAGAATGATACACCCACAAGCTAGGACAAGTTTATCGGGCTGAATTCAGCTAGAATCTTCCACTTGTTCCACCCTCAGCAGGCCTGAGAGTAGGCCGTAACTGCCCCATCCCCATCTTAGGCTTACAAGATGCAGCTCAAACTTCCCTGCCAGCTAGAAGCCATCTCCCACACAAAACGTGAGATAAGGAGGGATGCTGCTCTGCCCAGAGAAAAGTGAAGGGAGGAGAGGAGAAGGGAAAGAGTGATGTCAACCAGGCACTGCTTTAGAAGCTGTGATACTGGAAAAGAGAATAGAATAGCAATATTACAACATCCTGAGATGACCAAGTCTGTCCCCTGGGACAGGTCTTGGTCTCTGTAGTTTTCTTAGGGGAATCTGGAACCCCTCAAACTACGATAACAGATGACAACACCACAACAGGGATGTTACTGATCTGATCTACACCCAATTTGTGTTGCTCTTGGATAGATACCACTGAGCTGGCCCTGAAAGTAGTTTCTACTTCTTTGCAGTCCTCATGCCCTGAAACCCTGAAAGACCAAGGTCCTTGCAGGTTTGCAAACAGCCCAAGCCTCCAGATGGATGAAGACTCACTGAGGAAGCAGCTCTTTGCCAATGTCTTTAGTAAATTAAAGGAACTCTGTAAGTAGACTGGGACTCTTTGTATGCAGGCAACTGACTGAGGTAATTTTTCTTTGTTACAGCTGCTAAATAATGGGAGAAAATTACCATTTGTGACCACCATCTGTCCCACTCATGCATAGGGTGGAGGGTGACTCTAGGCAGGATGCAGCTTGTGAGACTGGGGGACAAGATCCAAACTGGAAAGCATAGTAGAAAGTTGGGGAAAAGAAACCAATGAGGGATGACCTCACCTTTGAGGAGCGAGGACCCTCTGAGAATGCTGAGGATCACCCATGCCCCTACAAGGAGCCAAAGCACTCCCAGGGTGGCTTTCAGAGTCAGCCTTACAACATGGCTGAGAACCCAGCATACCCAAATACTGAGCAGCAGCAACAGGGAGTGATGGCTGGGCCACCTCATAGGCACTTAGAGAGGACATAGCCCCATCCTTGGCTCAGAATTTCCACTTGTAGCTACTCAACATTGCCTTTGACCTGGTCATCAGCGTGGGCAAGGTAAGCTTGTGTCGGTGACCACAGCAGGCAACTGTGAGAGTGCTGAGCTGAGAGCTGCCCAAAAGGTGATGGCCTCCCCTATTGCTGATCATCCACTCCTCCCAAGCTGCTATTTTATTGTGCCAGACACCTCCCCTTTCCCTCCTGTAAAGTCTCATCTGTATAAACTCCTTTGTTTAAACTCCTGTGCCTAACTGTCGAGGCACTGCTCATTCCCAAATGCTCCTGGAGAGTTATGCAGCTTTCCGAGTTTCTGCATGGGAGGCCTTGGCAAGTGCCATTTGAGCAATTTTCACAGGAATACCTGGAAGCTGAATCAGCTCTGCTTGCTGCCCAAGAGGGGAAAAAACGTTTCCAACACTGATCCCTCTAAAAGGTTACATTTCAACCCATCTCGGAGCAGTCTGGATAATGTTGGGCAGGAATCATATGAGCTTTGTTTCCTTTGTTCATTGAACCCAGCTGCCATCTACAGTCAATACTTCTGTTCCCTCTCTTGCTAACATACCAACTGAAGCCAAATTCTCGTCTCACTCCAGCTTCACACCTGAATGACTGCATTTACTGCAGCTTTATTAAAAGGTATGGGATCTATTGGACACACATTGATCTTGGTGAGCAGCTACATACATTAAGCACACTGCTATTCAAATAAGTAATGGCTTACAGATTGGAATGAACTTCAACATTTGGCCATTAAGAATTGTTTTAACCTCTTTACCTTTCGAACATATATTTGATTAGGGAAAAATTCAAATATTCCAGCAACATTGATTTGGTTTTAATAGAGTTTCACATAAAATGGGACATCTTCCATATTTGCTTAATTTAAATTATATTTATAGCAGATAAACTGAGAGACTTGGAGTTATTCAGTCTGGGGAAGAGAAGGCTCCAAGGAGACCTTATTGTGGCCTTCCAGTATCTGAAGGGGGCCTACAAGAAAGCTGGGGAGGGACTTTTTAGGGTGTCGGGTAGTGATAGGACTAGGGGGAATAGAGCAAAACTGGAAGTGGATAGATTCAGATTGGATGTTAGGAAGAGGTTCTTCAGCATGAGGGTGGTGAGACACTGGAACAGGTTGCCCACGGAAGTGGTGGAAGCTTCATCCCTGGAAGTTTCTAAGGCCAAGTTGGATGTGTCTCTGAGCAACCTGATCTAGGGTGAGATGTCCCTGTCCATGGCAGTGGGGGGGGAACTGGATGATCCTTGAGGTCCTCCTTTCCAGCCCTGACAATTCTGTGATTCCATATCTAGTATCCAGACATTTTTTAAAACTGAATTTTTGCTACAACAGTGGCATCCAAAGCTTGTTCAGTGCTCCACCAAGACCCCAAAGGCCACAGCAATAGGAAAGTAGACTCCCTGATAACTATGCCTGCCTGTTTCACTCACATAAGATCAACAAATGCAAAAAAAAAATGACACTAAAGATGAAAATATTTCATCTGATGTCACAAAACTACTCTTTCACAATAGATATGATAAGCAATGTGCACAGCTGATGTAACAACACAGACATCAACTAATAGGTCTAATAGGACTAATAAGTCTGCAACTTAGATTCCTCCTTAATCATCATGAATCAGTGTGTGTGGCTATATGCCACATATCATAACAAATTTGCATGCTGTATACAGCCTCAGGGAAATGGATCTTCCTTTCTGATGGAAATGTTTGTTTTTGACATGTAAGAAATGGAAATGCAATGTTTAAGTGTCCCTGCCTATGGCAGGGGGTTGGAACCAGATGATCCTTGAGGTCCCTTCCAACCTTACCATTCTATGATTCTAAGTTATTATTAAATGTTAAAATTATATTTTAAGGTCTCTTTAAAGGCAAGGATCTTTACTTGTTCAGTGAAGACCACCAAAGTGTTTAATCATCACTCACAGAATCACAGAAACATTCTGGTTGGAAAAGACCTTCAGGATCACCAAGTTCAACCCATAACCCTGCTCTACAAGGTACACCCTAAACCATATCCCCAAGCACCACATCCAAACAACACATCCAGGGATGGTGACTCAACCTCCTGCCTGGGCAGCCCACTCATCTTGGAACAAATCTAACTTAGATTCAGGTCAAAACTGTATGCTTTGCTTCAGCTGATGTCGTGTAGAGGCTGTGACAAAAACATCAGATTCTCCTCTCTGTGGTTCATCTGATCACATATCTACATCATTTCTTTGTGCTTAAATTACTGCACATCCAGCCATCCAGTGCTGGAGGAGCAAGGCACAACGAAGGGCTGGGTGAGGGAAAGTTGATTTTCAGCTGGATCAGTTCCCTGATCCAGCTCCCTGTAAGAACCAAACAAATTACACACAGCCTCAAGGGCACAAGTAGCTTTGGGTAGGTGAAGAAGGGGGAAGGGACCAACCCACCCACTTCCTTTCAACACGGCTCAGACTTCTGGAGTAAAATAATCATGGAACTTCAGCCACAGTCAAGCAAAGTAGAATTACCTGCTGAGGCTTGGTTTGTGGGGAAACAGAAACAATGGAAGTTGAAAGGAATCTATAGGGTTTGATGAGGTTTGTCTGTTTGGCAAAGACTTTTTCCTTTCTTACAGTTTCTTGGAAATGTCTTCAAAACATTCCAGGCTTGGTTTCACTCCTTAAATACTCTTCAGTGTTTTATTTAAATAGCAAAGAGCCAAATTCTTCCCTCAGATATGCATACAAAAACTCCCACATTCATCAGGAAAATTGTCTGCTCACATCCTAAGCACAGGAGGTTTCTGTTTTTGGAATGGGCTTTGTTTCTGAAGAAGTAAATTCTGAGCAGAGGCTTTCTCCTGTTCACACAGAGGAGAACAAAATTTTGCATGCTCCCAGCGTGTGTTTGGGACCAGTTGTTGTCACCCTACAGGGAACACTAAGATATTTCATAAGAAGCTTCAGTGGCTACATAGAGACTGCCCACAGTGTGCAGGGTGTATCAGGACAGCTAAATTGGAGAGCCTAACCCTTTGATTTATGAGAAGGTAGGAAAAGCTGCATGTAAGAATGGGGTGAGACATTAACTCATGGAAGAGAAATTGCTACATCACATCTGATTTAAAATTCAGGGACTGAGACAGTAATATAGGTCTTTAACTTCCTCGATAAAACTCTAGTGGACTTAAGAATAGGTTTTAAAAACTGAGCTGCTGTTTTGATTTGTGAAACAAGTTAAACCAAACTTGACAATAAGGCATGTGCTTTAGATTTTCCTGGTTTGAGGCTCTGTTTACTCTGGCAGATCTATCCTTAAGTGAAGCTTTTTTTTGCCTTTTTTTTTTTTTTTTCCCCCTGAAAGCTGTTACATGGTAGACTGATGTTGGCTGACCCTGAAGCAAAAATTTGAAAACAGCACATTTATTTTCCTGCTAATGCTAAACACACATGTCATGCAGCATTTTTTTTTTTTTTTTTTTTGTCTAGCTGGAAAATCTTCAAATCTGGACTATTTGTCCCTTTTACCCTGACTTTTTCATAAATATAAAAAATATCATAACAAACTTGGGAGACAGGAGCATGTCTGTCTGAGGGTAGGAGCACAGCCTGCTGACTGGAATAGGCAAATGGGAAGATCTGATGAACCTGGTCCTGTGCTGTGGTGGTGACTATAGGCTTACCTGCATGCTGCAGCACCCAGCAAAGCTCCCAGAGTGCCACTGGACAGCTGGGCAAAACATTAGCAGATATGTACATTCAGTTCTCTTACCTTCCTTATAACACAAACATACAGAAAACATTAATCCTTGTGGTGGGTTTGAGAAATTACCCCCCAAATAAAATTTACCAGACCAGCTCAGACAGCTTGGCAGTAAGATGCAGCTCTATTTTAAAGCAAGCTACATTTACATACAACATATATCTACATGTATTTACAAATATACACAATCTAGAAATAATACAGAAAGCAAATCCTCCCCCCATGGACAAAGAAAGCCCAGAAGGGACCACTGCCACCTTATCTCTACCACCCAGACAGCAAACCAGCAAGATCTCACATGTTATTAGCTCAATGAAGTTAGTATTCAGCCATGCACAGAGGAGCAGTGAAGAAGGTGGGAGGAAGAAGGCAAAGGGAACAAAGAGTGAGAAATTAGATATTGTCTTTTTATACCAATTAGCAAACCAATCAATGATAGAGAGTTTATCATTGTTTTCCTTTTACAACCAATGCCCTGCTCACTCACTCCATATTCAAAAGTATGTCCAGAAGTATCTCCAGTGGAGAAGGTGGGAGGCAGAAGGCAAAGGGAACACAGAGTGAGAAACTATATATTGGCTTTTTATACCAATTAGCAAACCAAACAATGATAGTTTATCATTGTTTTCCTTTTACAACCAATGCCCTGCTCATTCACTCCATATTCAAAAGTATGTCCAGAAGTATCTCCAGTGGAGAAGGTGGGAGGCAGAAGGCAAAGGGAACACAGAGTGAGAAACTATATATTGGCTTTTTATACCAATTAGCAAACCAAACAATGATAGTTTATCATTGTTTTCCTTTTACAACCAATGCCCTGCTCATTCACTCCATATTCAAAAGTATGTCCAGAAGTATCTCCACTGGAGAAGGTGGGAGGCAGAAGGCAAATGGAACAAAGAGTGAGAAATTATATATTGGCTTTTTACACCAATTAGCAAACCAATCAATGATAAGAGAGTTTATCATTATTTTCCTTCTACAATCAATGTCCTGCTCATTCACTCCATATTCAAAAGTATGTCCAGAAAGTTCCTCTCTCTTGTTTATAATTTAGAACCAAAATAGAGCATTAGCTCTTAAACTGCTACAGCCCTTTTGGTGCTCAACTGTGTAATGTAGCAAGAGGGACCAGATGACTTACTACTCTTTTCTTAAGTTAGAATCAAATGTTTAGCCAGTGGCAAAATGCTAGGTGGACACTCATCTTTGCCACTACTTGAAAAATCTCTTGGAAAAAAAAACAAACTCTATCAGACCCCTCTCTGCAAAAATGATGATATTTAAGGGCAGCTCTGAAGGAGGATTCGTTTTTGAGGTGAAGGTATTGCTGTGCTTGATTAAACTCTAAGCTACAGGCATTTTGAGGGGGCTGTATGTGATTACCTCTTTTTTAACAGCTTTCACATAAGTATAAAGGCAGTATACCTGCAGAGCTACAGCTGACCTCAGAGATACTGATTTCTCTCTCACTGGAAACTAATTTACAAGGTCCTGTAGGCCTCCCAGGAGTCAGCAAAGGGTGCCAGGGTGGGCTACCAGAAGAAGCATCAACGTGAGCTCATTGACTGAAGTTGCCATTCTTACTCTTCTTTCTAATGGAACAGTGGTTTGGGTAAAACACTGAGGGTCTGTTCTGTACAGCTCTTGAGTGGATTTCACTGAGTTGGACTTCAGCTAAATGGATTAAATTGTTAAACCAATTTAAGAACATCCATGTTCAGATACGAAAGAAATTGCTTAAATTGGTGCCAATTCCTCACATTGGTAAAGAGGGAAAAAAAATATTTTAGAAAGAAGGACTTATAAGAGATCATTCCTCTTCATGAAATTTCCAACTCTTTGCCAATGCTAACTGAAAGGAATGAAAAAAAAAATCCTCCAGAGAGCTTTTAGCAATTAGTTCCTGTTTGCAAAGAATCTGGGCCTGTGCTACACTAGGGCTCCCAGCCCAATCATTTTTTATTTTTTTCACAGCCTGGACTGCACCTCATTAGAGATATCCAGCTGTATTTTTCTCTCCCTTTCACAGCCATACACATCACTTTTCATCCTGTCCTTTTCATCACCTACTGCTTCTACAGCCAGTAAAGCAAGTGAAAATGTAGCACAAAGAAAACTTTTGCATATTTATCAGCTTTCTCCTGCTGTTTAGCAGCTGGAAACACAGAGGTTAAAGCGGCACCATGAGCCACAATGCTGTGACCATCGCTCTTGCATCTGCAACCATTAGTGGTGCATGGATCACAGTTTGAGCAGCTCTTTAAGTGATACCCAAGCCCCACGGATCTGGTACACACAATCCATTGTGTTGTAGAGGGCCAAGCTGACTTTGCTTCCCTCTGAGCTGGCGTATTAGATCGCTGTAGCCTAGAAATTAGATGGCTACCTTACTGCAAGCACCAAAGATAAATGGACTCACACACTACCAGCTACAGCTTCTAGATTTTCAGTGCTACCGTGTAAGAACAGGATCTGCTAGTCATCATCTATGTAGACATCTTTCCAGTATGTTATGTGTGAAACCTGGAAGACTCTCATAGTTTGCCATTGCTTTAGATGATATACCTCTAAAACCTATGGGGCCTGTTGGATGGACTTTCTGTAAGGACTGTAGCTGAGGGAGTTCTATGCATGTGGTGGGTTGGGAACTTCCCCCCCCCCCCCTTCCCAATTTACCAGACCCGCTCAGATGGATTGGAAGTAAGAGGAAACTATATTTTCAACAAAGCTAATTTTACAAGCATATATACGAAATATATTTACATGTATTTACAATTATACACAATTTAGAAATGATACAGAAATCCAATTTCCCTCCCTCTGCAAAAAACAAAGCAAGCCCAGAAAGGGCCAACACCACCCTCTCTCTCTCTCTCAGACAGAAAACAATCAGCAGAGCTCATGTGTTATCTGGTCAGCCAAGGTTAGTGGAGGAAATTAGAGAGAGAAGCAAAGAGATCCAGTGCCCAAAAGCAAAGAAGGAGGAATTGTTCATACTTTGGCTTTTTACACCTCTTAGCAAACCAATGAATAATATAGATTTTGTCATTATTATTCTTTTACAACCAATGATGTAATTTCTCTTATTAGAATATTCCAATAAGCCTTAAACGACTACAACACATTAGTGTTAAATGGATAGATCGTGTTTTTCTTCTACGGGTTTGGCTAACACAGATGCTTATAGGATAGATGTGCATTTCTGGTCCCTCTCAGACTAACCAGCAGGACAGTTGTAGTCAAAAATACGTAGTCAAAAAATTAGAAACAAATGTTTAGCCAGTGGCAAAATGCTAGGTGGACACTCATCTTTGCCACTACTTGAAAAATCTCTTGGAAAAAACCTAAACCCTGTCAGACCCCTCTCTGAAAAACGATGATCACAGTATCACAGTATCGCCAAGGTTGGAAGAGACCTCAAAGATCATCAAGTCTAACCCATTACCACAGACCTCAAGACTAGACCATGGCACCAAGTGCCATGTCCAAACCTGCCTTGAACACCTCCAGGGATAGTGACTCCACCACCTCCCCGGGCAGCCCATTCCAGTGGGGAATGACTCTCTCAGTGAAGAACTTTCTCCTCACCTCAAGCCTAAACTTCCCCTGGCACAGCTTGAGACTGTGTCCTCTTGTTCTGCTGCTGGTTGCCTGAGAGAAGAAAGCAACCTCCTCCTGGCCACAACCACCCTTCAGGTAGTTGTAGACAGCAAGAAGGTCTCCCCTGAGCCTCCTCTTCACCAGGCTAAACAATCCCAGCTCCCTCAGCCTCTCCTCATAGGGCTTGTGCTCAAGGCCTCTCACCAGCCTCGTTGCCCNTTTTTAACAGCTTTCACATAAGTATAAAGGCAGCATACCTGCAGAGCTGACCTCAGAGATACTGATTTCTCTCTCACTGGAAACTAATTTACAAGGTCCTGTAAGCCTTCCAGGAGTCAGCAAAGGGTGCCAGGGTGGGCTACCAGAAGAAGCACCAATGTGAGCTCATTGACTGAAGTTGCTATTCTTACTCTTCTTTCTAATGGAACAGTGGTTTGGGTAAAACACTGAGGGTCTGTTCTGTACAGCTCTTGAGTGGATTTCACTGAGTTGGACTTCAGCTAAATGGATGAAATTGTTAAACCAATTTAAGAACATCCATGTTCAGATATGAAAGAAATTGCTTAAATGGGTGCCAATCCTCACATTGGTAATGAGGGAAAAAAATATTTTAGGAAGAACGCTGTCAGCCTGTGGAGGAGCTTGTGGAGGAAAAGAAAGTCATGGCAAAAGATGCTTGCAGTTTTCTACCTTCACATTTAGAAAGAATACAATAAGGTCATAGCCCAGATGTATTTTTTTTTTTAATATATATATATATGGGGGGGTGTGTGTGTGTGTGTGTATCTTGTCTTTTTTTTTTTCTTTCTTGTGGTTTTTGGTGGGGTTTTTTTTTTTGTTGTTGTTATTTTTTGGTTTTATTTTGTTTTGTTTTGTTTTAATTAATTATAGCAAAATTCCCACTGCTGGGCCCAAATGCCAAGCCCTTCAGTAAAACACTGATTCTCAAAGGTGACAATATGTCCTGGTGTCCTTGAATACAAGAAACAATGTGTGCATAACAGTACCCTTCTGTTCTGTAGCTTAACAACTCAGGATGTAAATGGATACCCTTCAAAAGAAGATTTCCCATTTTAATTGGCAAGAAGAGAGATCCATGTTAGCAAGTCCATTTTGTGTGCAAAGCTGTCCAGTGTGGATGCAATTAGATTTATCCTAAAGTGCATTTGTTGAGGCTGAGGAAGAATTTAATGTTCTATCCATTTTTACAGGTTTCTGTTGTCTCATACATATGTACACATACACATCTCTATGTGTGTTTGTAGTTACATGTATACACACATAAAAAATATATATAAGATTCCTTTTGTATTTTGATATATTATGGGAACCATTTCCTCACTGAATTTAACTCCTGTCCAAATAAAACAACTCAGTCAATGTTAATATTGAGCTTACTTTGCTTTTGATTCACTGCATTTACAAATCAAATGTGGCATACTAAAGATTTTTCACATCCATATAATCAAAATGGAGACACTGTTTCATTTGCTGCCAGCATAAAATGAGCTATTTGCCTATACTCAGTCCCTAGTTGACTGATCTCAACACAGCAAAAGCAACAATCCTACTGGTTCATGCTCTTGACTCCCAATGAGACCAAATCAAGTGACATATCTGAGTCTGTCTACTTGCTGTATCATCTTCTAGCTACTTGGTCATGATGCCTGCAAACAACAACCAAAATAAAATTTCCCATTTAGTACTGTTTTTTAAATAATCTTGTGTCGCATTGCACTGTGAGAGGAGTAGAGGAGACTGGAGAAGAGGAGGAGCTTGGAGAGCTTGGTGAAGTGTGGGCTGGCTAGACAAAGCATGGAGGGGGGTACAGGTGAAATGATGTACAGCAAGGTGCCATGCTGTACATGCCTTGCCAGCTGCCTCTGAAACCAGTGCCTCCTTGGTTCTTGTAGGGTGTGGTCAGCACACTGGAGTTAGTACAGTTTGCAACACGTGTAAGAAATACACCTTGGATAATTATCACAGAATCAGAGAATCACAGAATGGTCTGGATTGGAAGGGACCTCAAAAGGTTATGTAGTCCAACCTCCTCTGCAGTCAGCTGGGACATCCTCAACTAGACCAGGTTGTCCAGAGCCCTGCTGAGCCTCATCTCGACTATCACCAAAGATGAGCCCACAACCACCTCCCTGGGCAACCTCTTCCAGTGTTCCACTACCCTTATAATAAAGAACCTGTTCGCCTCATAGCAAAGAACCTGTTCCTAATACCCAATCTAAATCCATCCTCTAGTTTGTAGCCATTGCCCTCATCCTATCACCACAGGCCTTTGCAAACAGTCTCTCTCCACCCTTCTTGTAGCCCCCCTTCAGGTACTAGAAGGCTCCTACTAGGTCTTCACAGAGCCTCCTCTTTTCTAGGCTGAACAACCCCAGCTCACTCAGCCTGTTCTCAGCAGAGGTATTTCAACCCCCTAATCATTTTCATGGCCCTCCTTTGGACCTGCTCTGTCAAGTCCATGTCCTTCCTATATTGAGGGCTCCAGACCTGGACACAGTACTCCAGGTGAGATCTCACCAGAGCAAAGTAAAATGGAAGAATCCCCTCTCTGGATCTGCTGGCAATGCTGCTTTTGATGCAGCCCAGAATGTGATTTGCCTACTGGGCTGCAAGCTCACACTGTCTGCTCATGTCCAGTTTCTCATCCGTCAGCACCCCCAAGCCCTTTTCCTCAGGCCTGCTTTCTATCACCTCCTCCCCCAGTCTGTATTGATAGCAAGAATTGTTTCAGCCCAGGTGCAGAGCCCTTCACTTGCTCTTGTTGTACCTCATGAGGTTCACCTGGGCCCACCTCTTCACCTTGTCCAGGTCCCCCTGGATGCCATCCTGTCTCTCTGGGATATTGAAAGCACCACTCAGCTTGGTGTCATCTGCAAACTTGCTGATGGTGCACTCAATCCCACTGTCTCTAGTGTTGATCAGAATATTAAACAGTACAGGTCCCAGTACGGACCCCTGAGGAATGCCACTCACACTTTGAGCCATTGAGCACCAGCCTCTGGATGCAGCCATCCAGCCAACTCCTGATCACTGAACAGTCCACCCATCAAATCCATATCTTGGCAACTTCATGAGTAGGATGTTGTGGGGGACC
>WBNM01006472.1:0-21011 GCA_013399055.1 Ramphastos sulfuratus
GCAGTACCTAATTACCCCCTTCCGTGGCAGTAGACTGCAGAGGAATTTCTTGCTTTTAAAATTACTGCAAAGTGCATCCGGGATGGTCTAAAATCATAGAGAATCATAGAATGGGTTAGGTTGGAAGGGATCTCAAAGATCATCCAGTTCCAAGCCCCCTGCCATAGGTAGGGACACCTCCCACTAGAACAGGTCACTCAAAGCCTCATCCAACCTAGCCTTGAATACCATGTGGCTTTTCATGATTGAGAGTTCATATAGATCCATTGACCTCAGTGTCAGGGAAAGTGATGGAGCAGATTATCTTAGGGGCAATAACTGCGCACCTGAGGGATGGCCAAGGGCTCAGGCCCAGCCAACATGGATTTAGGAAGGGCAGATCCTGCCTCTCCAACCTGATCTCCTTCTATGATCAGGTGACCCGCCTGGTGGATGTGGGGAGGCCTGTGGATGTGGTCTACCTGGACTTCAGCAAGGCCTTTGACACTGTCCCCCACAGCAAACTGCTGGCTAAGCTGTCAGCTCATGGCTTGGATGGCAACACTCTGTGCTGGGTTAGGAACTGGCTGGAGGGCCGAGCCCAGAGAGTGGTGGTGAATGGTGCCACATCCAGCTGGAGGCCTGTCACTAGCGGTGTCCCCCAGGGATCAGTACTGGGCCCCATCCTCTTTAACATCTTCATTGATGATCTGGATGAGGGCATTGAGACAGTCATCAGCAAGTTTGCAGATGACACCAAGCTGGGGGCAGATGTTGGTGGGTTGGAGGGCAGAAGGGCTCTGCAGCAGGACCTCGAGCGCCTGGACAGATGGGCAGAGTCCAAGGGGATGGCTTTCAACAAATCCAAGTGCCGGGTGCTGCACTTTGGCCACAACAACCCCATGCAGAGCTACAGGCTGGGGTCGGAGTGGCTGGAGAGCAGCCAAACAGAAAGGGATCTGGGGGTGCTGATTGACACCCGCCTAAACATGAGCCAGCAGTGTGCCCAGGTGGCCAAGAAGGCCAATGGCATCCTGGCCTGCATCAGGAATAGTGTGGCCAGCAGGAGCAGGGAGGTCATTCTCCCCCTGTACTCTGCACTGGTTAGGCCACACCTTGAGTACTGTGTCCAGTTCTGGGCCCCTCAATTTAAGAAGGACATTGAGGTGCTTGAGCGTGTCCAGAGAAGGGCAACGAGGCTGGTGAGAGGCCTCGAGCACAAGCCCTATGAGGAGAGGCTGAGGGAGCTGGGATTGTTTAGCCTGGAGAAGAGGAGGCTCAGGGGAGACCTTCTTGCTGTCTACAACTACCTGAAGGGTGGTTGTGGCCAGCAGGAGGTTGCTTTCTTCTCTCAGGCAACCAGCACCAGAACAAGAGGACACAGTCTCAAGCTGTGCCAGGGGAGGTTTAGGCTGGAGGTGAGGAGAAAGTTCTTCACTGAGAGAGTCATTCCCCACTGGAATGGGCTGCCCAGGGAGGTGGTGGAGTCACCGTCCCTGGAGGTGTTCAAGGCACGTTTGGACGTGGCACTTGGTGCCATGGTCTAGTCTTGAGGTCTGTGGTAGTGGGTTGGACTTGATGATCTTTGAGGTCTCTTCCAACCTTGCTATACTGTGATACTGTGATACTGTGAATCCTTCTATGCTTTCTTATACCTCAAAGTTTTGCCTGGGCTAGTTTTTGTGAATACTTGGAGTAATTTTTAGTTTGTGGAATGATCACAATGAAAGCACAACTTCTTCATTAGTGAATGTATAGGCTCTTATGGCTAGAGCAATTAAACTGTTGCTGTTAAAAGTGAATATATATGACAGGAATTTATTTATGTATATTCAGAAACAGCTTGAAGATGAGCCCAGTAGCAAAATAGCTACTGGAAATGTTCCAAATTCTCAAAGTGAAAATGCTGTATCTAAACCAATTATGACACTGTTTAATGCAATGTCTCCTTTACTGAAGAGAAAACAGGATACATATTCAATTTGCATTGTTTTTGCCTTCCCAGATGGCCTTCTCAGGGAGCTGGAAAGTTTACTTCTGCTAGAAATTATCGATGAGTTTGTCTTCTGTTTGTTTTTAAAATTTTCAGCGTTGTGGAGAAAAGCAAAAATTCACTGTGAATATTTCCATCTCCGATGTGCTGCATCAGAGATATATATATATGTGGCCACATATATTGATTCTTTTTTTTTTCCTCACCCACTTAAAACTTCTTCCTCTCCCCTAAAAGGTGAAGAATTTGAACTACCAGGAAATGTAAGAGAATATTTTGAGGATTTTTAATGATTTCAATTAGACTTTAACTAGGGCACAAAAGGAGAAAGAGCAAGAAAATGGAAGAGAAAAAGAGAGCAAAACTTTGCTATCAATTGTCTGTATCAGTCTAGCTTTTAAAATTAGTATCTGCATTGATTTAAAATTTCTGATTTCATAAATTCTCTTAATTAGTCTTGGTGCAATGTTTGTAACCATCCATTGTGATCTTTTACAAGGCATTGTAGCACAGCATTACAATGCAAGTGCACTTAAGGTTACTGAGGGTTGTGCCACATCTTAAAAGATGTCTGTCTTCCTCTGTCTTTGGAACTCCACTTCCTGAAACAGCTGTACTGCACCACTGGATTGTGAAATATCAGAACAAATCAAGGATGCTTCTCAAATGCCATCTGTGTTGTATCCTGATGGAGTGGTACCTGCTGATCTCCAGTTTCTCCACTGAGAAAAAGGGGAAATTGGCATAATTCAGAGGTGATGCAAAGAAACCGTGAAGGCAAAGATGAATTTTGGGCACATAGTATGTTTTTTTTTTAACTGATAATATTCAAATAATTTCACTTTATTATTTCCTGCATCTCTCAAGAAAGTTGAAGTTCCCTGCAGCTCTAGCAGTAGGCAGAGTGAATACAGATCATTTGTCAATGTGTCACTGACCTAGTTCAGAATAATCTGTGGAGAAGCTACAAGCTCCAGATGTATTTTTCTGGTGAAGCAGTGAAGGTGGTTTTATTTCAGGTAAACTGACAGTGGAAACAAGATCTCTCTTTCCCTTGCAGCTTTTCTATGGGCAGCAGCTTGCCTGCAAACACAACAAACCCTGGATAGGGCCATAGGAGGCTTTGAAGAGCTGCATATGACTGAAAGTTTTACTAGACATCAAATGAACATACATGACTCTTCAGATGCCACCAGATGTTCTGCTGGAAAAGTAAGCCACAAAAAGAGCTGCAGACTCACACACTTAGAGAGACACAAGCCTGTGCCCACATATGTGCCCACAGGCACTACATATAGGCACACACACATGTATCTCCAAATGTATGTAGTGATGATGAAGTAAAGGGTTTTCTGCTGCACTGTAACCATAGATATACAAAAGCTTTTTACTTTCTCACTTCAGAACTTAATATCCATACAAATAGAGAACAATTAGCCAAGCATTTGCCTCATGCATTTATCATGTCAATATTAGGGGCAACTTATTAACCTTGACAGAGGATTAAAAAAGGGGGAGAGGAGGGGGTTTGCATTGTGTGGACTTGGCAATTCTCTAAAGAGAACGAAAGTGAGGAAGAGCTTAGTAAGCCCTTTCCCATTAGGTTCCTGTAATTTATGATCTCCAGGAATATAGGACAAAGGTGGGAATGAGTTGGGACATTTGAACCTCTTTCTTTCCCCTGTGACAAATGCCATTTCCAAGATAAGTGTAGCTGTAATTATCTCACTTGCTTGAGGACTAGGGTTGTTTATCAGGAAAAATCTATTTCCTTTTCTTCCTGCATTTGATGGGAATAAAATACTCCTAGCAGCTTCTCGACATGTAGCACATTCAATTTAGAAGAGATCTTTTATTTTCTTTTCAAGTACCTTCTCTAGTAGCCCACACTTCTGAGACTATTTGCAGCATAACATCAATGGTGGTTGTTTTCTAAAATCTTGAAGCTTCATTAGATTTTTCTGAATCCTGTAATAAACTATGAACAGGTCTCTGAGACCCATGAGTATAAGTGCATTTATTTTGCTAAACTCTATTTTGCTCTCTTCTGTTGCCTAGGGCTGATATTTGTTTGGTTTTACACCTTGTGAAATTATTAGAAGACTGTGGGTATAGACAGAAGGAAATGACTGCAGCTAATTAGTGACTCACTGCATGTGAAAAACAATATCCAATTTCTTCCTGAGCTCACCAGTAAAGGAAAAAAGAAAGGTAAGGAGGAGGTGATGCATTGGTTTCAATCTTCCTTATTAAAACCTGCAAAGGAATCATTAATTACATCATCCTCATTGCTGACACAGCAGATGAGTCAAAGTGTAAGTGGCCAATTCAGCCCCTCCAGTGGTCTCTGGCTTGTACTGGGGCAGATGAAAATGGAGAAGGCTCAGATGACCTGTGGAGCATAGGCTGGGCAGCTTATGTCTGCATGGTGCTTGGCTTCAGAAAGCTGTTTGCTCATAATGCTCCCCCAAGGCCTGTCTGTGTTTCCAACAGAAAATAGCTCATGTTTACCATCTCAGTTCCTCAATCTCCCTCTCACAAGTGTACAAAGACAGTGTAAAGTAAGGAGGAATTAGGCACCATGCATGAGATCCAGAACATAAAACTGAACCTTTGAGTTTAAGTTTCTATTCCTCTATTTTCTAATTAAATTACAAGGCTTGAAAAGGTAGGGGTAGTTATTTTTCTTCATAGTAGCTTGTACTATGCTGAGTTTTGAATTTATGATGAAAACGATATTGAGAAGATAGGGACAGTGCCAAGGCCTTTTCTGCTTCTCATGCAACCCTGCCAGTGAGTAGAGTAGGGGTGCAAAACAAGTTGAGGGGAGACACAACTGGCACAGGTAACAACAATGGAGCAAAGGGATACTCCATACCGTGTCATGTTGTGCTCAAGAGCAAGAGCTGGGGGAAGAAGAAGGAAAGGGGGACATTGGGAGTTATGGTGTTTGTCTTCTCAAGTAACTGCAGCCCTGGGTGAAGCCTTGCTTTCCTAGGATGGCTGAATACCTGCCTGCTGGTAAGAAGTAGTGGATGAAGCCCTTGTTTTGTTCTGCTCATGCATGAAACTTTCACTTTACCAGTTAAACTCTTTAACTCAACCCAAGGGTTTTCTCACCTTTGCTGGGGAGTGAGCAAGCAGCTGTGTAGAGTAGAGCTGTCAACTATGGTCTATGGTTGTCCTATGTTGGGCATGACCCATAACCATGGCATTAGTAATCCCATACTCCCATGGCAGTAAAATCTGTCTCTTTGGTCTTAATGCTTTTGTCCTGAAGCATCATTTGTTTAAAGCAGTTCAACAGGGATGTGAAAAAGATCCTGTATGGACATAGCAGTAATTACATCTATCTAACATAGACTTCAGTGCAAGTTAAGTGCAAAACAGAAGTGAGCAACTCCTTTTTTTGTTTCAGGAAAATGAATCCTTGTTCTGTGTGCTTGAGAAAACTGGAACTTGGACACTTCTCTGCCCCTGGACTGAATTAACTGTAGATGTAGCCCGTGACATTGTAAGGGAGCATTCCTTCAGAGGAACAACATGTTTCATGGCAAGTCACCATCAGTTCATTAATCAATAGAGAACTGACTAAGTTTTCGTGATTGCATACTGGAAGGGACCAAAGAAAAGCCAGCCAAAGCCTGTTGACTATTTGGGATTCAAATATGCACAGATTTTTATTCATAATTAATTCAGCAGTGCACTCCACATGATGAGCAAAATCACAGGTTCTCCCTGAAATGATTTCTAAATGTCTTGGAGGCACCCGGATCTGTGCTTTGATTGTATACTTATGACAATAAAAGGCCCGAGGGATCCTAGATGGGACATGTATTAGATCCTTTGTTCTAATTCAAAGTGAAATATCCTAGCTGCTTGATTAGAAGCATTCATTAAGTTGGTAATTTGTTTTTATAACTTTGTGCTATTTCTTTCTGTGTTTTTTCTTGTGCTTACAGATTTAAAACCCCATTAGAGCAGAATAATGTTATTTTAATCATTTGCAAATTTCTAGGGATAAATGTTATTCAAGATATTCCTTCCATAACAGAAACAACTTCTCTTGTTTTGGTGGGGGGAGAATGTTGTAGATTTGCAGAGATGACACATCAGGCTTGAACGGACTTGTGTTCAAAGTGTACATGTGCATTAGGAGAGCTGTGAATCAATCCTAGGTCATTTGATAGATCCGAATGTAATGCTTTGCATAAGATTGCAAAAGGAATAGTATATGGATGAGAAAAGATAAAAATGAGGATAGTAATTTTGCATAGTAATTTTGCATAGATGGGTAACAGTAGAAGCAGCTCATGCCAGTTCAACTTCAGCTGGTACACCAGCAAGTTAGATACCTGGGAAATTTCAGAGACTCAGGTCAGAAGAGCTTGGTCTGATCACAAAGCAGCTGAGAAGCTATAAACCTATTTTATAAATTGCTTAGATTAAGATAAAGTAGTACTGTGATATTCGACCACCTTATATAAGTTAATATGGGATAATATTATTTCAATATTTAAAATGAAGAAAGACCATTATTTCCTTATATTAAGCTTGAACTCATGTAGGGGTTCTCACGTACTGACACTTTAAAAAATACCTCTGTGGATTTAGATAATAAATGTAGGTTACGTGAATGTCTACAACTACCTGAAAGGAGGTTGTAGCCAGGTAGGGTTGGTCTCTTCTCCCAGGCAACCAGCAACAGAACAAGGGGACACAGTCTCAAGTTGTGCCACAGGAGGTATAGGCTGGGTGTTAGAATCATAGAATAGAAACATAGAATCAGGCAGGGTTGGAAGGAACCACAAGGATCATTAGGAGGAAATTCTTGACAGAGAGAGGGGTTGGCATTGGAATGGGCTGCCCAGGGAGGTGGTGGAGTCATCGTCTCTGGAGGTGTTCAGGCAAAGCTTGGATGGGGCACTTAGTGCCATGGTCTAGTGGATTGGCTAGGGCTGGGTGCTAGGTTGGGCTGGATGAGCTTGGAGTTCTCTTCCAACCTGGTTGATTCTATGATTCTATGATTCTATGATTCCATGATTCTATGATAAGATTTCCTGCCTTGCTAAGTGAAATAATCATAGACTCATAGAATGGTCTGGGTTGAAAGGGACCTCCAAAGGTCCAACCACCTCTGCAGTGAGCAGGGCATCCTCAACTACATCAGGTTGCCCAGAGCCCTGTCCAGCCTCACTTTGAGTATCTCCAGGGATGGGGCCCAACCACCTCTCTGGGCAACACGTTCCAGTGTTCCAATCCCCTCATGGTGAAGAACTTGTTCCTAGCATCCAATCTAAGTCTACTTGTCTCTAGTTTGAAGCCATTGCCCCTTGTCCTATCACCACAGGCCTTTGTAAACAGTCTCACTCCACCCTTCTTGTGGGTCCCCTTTGGGAACTGGAAGGTTGCTATTAGGTCTCCTTGTAGCCTCCTCTTTTTCAGACTGAACAACCCTAGCTTCCTCAACCTGCCTTTGTAGCAGAGGTTTCCAATCCCCTGATCATTTTCATGACCCTCCTCTGGACTCACTCCATCAGCTCCATGTCCTTTCTGTGTTGAGGGCTCTAGACCTAGACGCAGTACTCCAGGTGAGGTCTCACCAGAGCAAAGTGGCAGAATATAATCTTTACATTTGATTTCTGTAGCCCTTCAGATCATACACACTTCTCTTTTATAGGTCTAATTATTGGCTGCATACCCTTTATGGGTATGACAAAATGTGTATGAAATACTACTTACTCATTTAGTCATTGCTTTGCAGTTTCAAACAAGCATTTCTTTTTATCCCTACTGTTACTGGATGTCAGTGTCTTAAATTGTTTTTATTTTTAGCTAATGTGAAGATGTGAGAAGGACAGAGTCTGCCTCATTTTCTATTTTACACAAAACTCATTTATTGCACAGGCAAGGAATGTGCAGCATTGCCAAATGGATAACCCTGTGGAGTCTGACATTATAGCTTACTGTGGGGACCTTGTGCTTGCAATTAAGCAAATTCCAGAGCAGTAGGGATGTGAACATAGGTGCTTTCCATTCTGCACTGATCTTTGAGCACAATCTGCCTGATTTTCCTAAATATCTCAATGAAGTCTGGCATTTGGTCCAGTGCAGAAGGAAAACAAAGGGTAAAGCTTCAGGTACTTACTCAAAATGCAATCTCTGTTTGATATTAATCTACTCCCATATATTCTTGTGATCAGAATAGCATTGCTGGAGGAACTGAACTATCCTCAGGCTGAATCCACCCCCTTCATTAGCTCAGTCTGCCCAATAATTTATACATTGCTTAGAAGAATCAGCCAAGACTTGCTTTAAATGGAGAGAGACCTGTACTTATATTCCAACTAAAAATCCATCACATTTCCCCCTAAACCACCTGTTTTCTGTGAAAGCTTGAAACAAGGTGTCTGAAGTGAACAGGAGCTCTTTGGTTTCTCTCTGCTAAAGTCATCAAATGCTTTTATGGGGCCATTCTCCACAGGCATCATAACAACTGCAAACTGGTGAGCTCTGTGTGACTGCTTCCACTGTTCTGTTGGCATCTTACCTTTCACAGGGCTGCCAGTATTTTATCCATATTTTACATTCACCCTGACTCATCCACTGTTAATTTTCTTCAGCATCCTCAATACCAATTTTGGGGTTTGCTTGTAATATGTTGTCCAATGGAGTGCAAAAGCAGCACCTAAAAAACCCCACAAAAAACCCAACCAACCAACCAAAAAAACACACAAAACCCAAACCAAACCAAACCAAACCAAACCAAACCCAAACCAAAACCAAACAAAACAAAACCATACGGCTTATATTTGAGGAGAAAATAGATGTTAAACTTGAGGGGACACACACTTTGCTTTCATCCAGAATAGCTTTCATGCTACCCTCTGAAGATTTACTTCATTTGGGGATTGTCTCTCCGCCTTCCTCAAGAGCATGGATCAGAGCTGTTTGCCCTTGAAGGCTGCTTATGGTTAACAGGAGTTGTCCTCCCACACTCTTGATAGATTCTCCTGGAGAGGATGAGTGAATTAAAAAGCCAAAAGCATTGGGAATGTCAGAAATATGCTTTTCCTTGTGATATTTTAATGAGGTTGCAGCTTATGGTAATCAAGAAATTCCCCACTCTGGGAAAGAAAAGGGGTTTACGTTAATCTGCTGTGACATTGATTGTTTTCCTAGTGTGAAATGATGCTGAGCCTGTGTAATTGTGCAGTAGCAATCTGTACCACCTGGCTGCTGGGCCCGGAGGCTCAGGGACATGTTTGGGAAGTGGGTGACAGGGAGCTGCTCTTGTTTGACATGAGCTGTCTAGCTGTCTTACAGACATTGTATTAAAGGCCTTTCCTTTGACCATTGCCTAGGGGAAGGTACAACTCTGTGTTTCCTTTCCGTACGTGCAGTGGTTTGTGAGACTAAGAACATATTATGACACCTTTTTACAGCATGTGTTGTGGAGGCAAGGAATTAATGTGGCTGAGTCAGGAATTGTAAAAATAGAAAAAAATTATTTTCCTGAAAGCCCTGCCCCCAAAACTATATATAAAATTAGTTTTAGATATATTTACAGGTTCTAATTCAATTGGGAATTCTTCAATAGGATGTTATGGGCAAATTCAGAGATTTAGGAAGTCAGGAAATGGAAAAGGCTAAGCTACAAACACTAAGCTTTACCCTTTTTAGGGCAGAACATAGGCCTTGCACAAGGCAGGCACAAGCTGAGCCTGTGTACCTTGCTTGCCACAGGATGCAAACAAGTTTGGGCAGGCCAAAGTCCTTAGACTCAGTGGCTGCAGATTCTTTGTTCTCTTTCTTGCCGTTGCTTCTCCCAAAACAGAAGGAGGGAGAGCAGGGAAACATGTCTGGGCAAGCCAGGACATGTATAAACCTATTTTGGCCTGCTTAGGCCAACAACACCTTGTAGGAGGCTGCATTGCCAAGAAAAACTTTTCGAGTGTCTAAAAATTACAGAAAGCCAAGAAGTTATTGCCTTCTGAAATGGAGAGGCTAATCAGAAACATACTAAATGCTTGAGGGATTGCTCTCTTGGAAAGATGGAATTAGTTGTCTTGAGAAAAAAAGCCAGGGTGAACAATCCCTTGTGTTCATCCAGAGATAAATAGGAAGAACAGAGATTGATGTTTCCTGGGATAGAGGTGGTCATGTCACTAGTTCCTGCCATTATTCTGGGAAAGTTGCTCTGTATTAGGAGATTGGAACAGGTACTAAAATAAACACCACAAACTGGTCGGCCATAAAAAAAAATCCCACGCCTACCATTAAATGTCATCTTTTGCTTCTGAAAATCATGAGCCTTGCTCTCATGTTTCTTGGGCATGCAACAATTCAACTGAGCAACACCTGTCCCTAGAACAGTTGTGCAGGACCTAGTTAAGCTCTGAATCTGGATGCCTTTAGGCACATATTCTTTCCCTCTTCTCTTTGCCTGAGGCCCAGTAATTATATCTGTATTTGTGGAAAGATCCACACACAGACATATGAAATCTATCCTAACTGCTTTGTATTTGTTGTCACAGAGAGAGGGAGAATGAGATGAGTTGCTTTCAAAACTGATTGTCTGCTTGAGGGGCTGAATGGGGGTGATGTCAATTTGCAGAGTAAGAAGGGAATCTGGAAGCTGTGGGATGCTCCACATTTCTCAGAAGCCTGGTTTTCCTGGGTGGGAAAGATAGCTAGTGGGTGATTAAGAACCAAAAATCCTTTCTCTGCAGTTTTCAGAGTTGCCTTTATGCAAGCAAGTGCAAATCTCCCTTACTTTTCTGTTTTCATCCTTTTTTGTCCCGATCCCTCTCCCTTTGCTCAGTTCCCTCAGTCACATCTGCTGTGGAAATCTTGTCTCCATCTGGAAGAGATGTATGGAAACTTTCCAAATCTGTATGTTGATGATGTTATAGGGGGTTCAGCTGAGCAACAAACATCTTTTTAATTTTATTTTTATTTTAAATACATCTAAATGCAAGGTTATTCCTCTAGGAATGAAAATTGTAGGCCACATTCGTGAAAGATGAAGGTTGCATTTTAAAAAGCATGATTGAGATAAAAGACTGAAGGATCAGATTGGGTAATCATTGCAACCTGAGTTCTGCAGATGATGCAGTTAGTAGCAAGACAAGAGTCTGTGCAGTCCTTGATTGCCTAAAGGTCAATCAGAAGGAGAGCTGCTGTTGGCATCACATGCAGTGACACTGTATATAACTTTTGTATTTAAAGATGACCTGAAAAGCAGGAATTCTGTTTTGCAGAGTGTTTCAAGGCATAGCTGTTGTTTTCGCCTCTACAAATCAAAACTGATTTTTGTTGTGTGAAAGCTAAAGAGCACAAAGGAAGCTGAGCTACCCTGTGACAAGTAGTGGTACCATTGCCCGGGGCTATCATGAATGAAAATTCATGTGGCTGGATTGAGAGTCTCACAGGGTGCCTTGAAGCCTGGATATATCTTGATGCCTGGTACATTTGAGCAACCACTTCCTTTCTTTGCCACGACAGAACTCCCCACCCTGTGGGAGCGCTGCAGCAGGGCCTGAATATGTTTAGCCTTTTGGACAATACCCAAGAAGGACAACCAGGATGATGACCTACCAAGCCATGGCTCAAGCTTTCCAGGTGTCTGCTTGTAGGGTGTGGATCAGGGATTTGAAACGAAGATTTTTGTGCAAGGAGAGGTGCCAGGACAGGTCTTTGCAGCACATTATGAACTACTGGGTTTTTGGGGGGTTTTTTTTTTTGAGGGTTTTTTTTTTTTTTTGGTTTTTTTTTTTTTTTTTTTGGTTGTTGTTGTTGTTGTTTTTTTTTCCCCCAGTTTAGGTCCACTGAGCGTCAGCAAGTTTCAGAAACTGCAATAACTCTATGTGCTGGTTTGGGAGTGACCCTCCCTCCCACTCTATGAAAATCCCCCAGACTAGACTCAACCAATTGAAAGTTAAGGACTGAAGCTCTATTTACAGCTTAGCACAATGTACACAAGCAGATATATACACAACAGACACGAATAGTTACAGAAATATAGTTAAAGGTAATACAGAAACACAATTCCCCCTCCCAGAAATCAGAGTCCCCAGGAGGGGCTCCCAACTACCCTTCCACCTTCTTGCCACCCCTCTACCTTACATGGAAGGTGAGTTTGGAGGATTGGCAAGGGAGTTAGAAGCAGAGTGATTAGTTGGGTTTAGCTGGATTAGTTACACAGCAGAAGGGCAGAAGACACAGCAGCTCCCAGAGAGAAAAGAGACTCTGCCCTACCTGTATTTGTGTCCTTGTTTTTATACCTCTCAGCAAGCCTAGGAGTGAAGCAGACATCACCATTGTTTGCTTTTCACAGCCGGTAATCTATTTTTTTTTTCATTAAAACATTCCAATTAGCCTCAAACCAGCACACTCCAAATGGAATAAATCAACATAGAACATTGCTGACTTAATGATTAGGCAAATCCCTTGGATTATGTGAGTTAAAGATGCAAGATCCTTACTTTGAACTGGGATGACTTGAACATGTGTCTGGAAAACATTTTCATTGTTGGTCTAATTCCGAGGCAGTTCAGACATCTACTGTAAGTCAATATTGTTCCATGGAAAGCTTTGGCTTTCCTTGAGAAAACATGTTTCAAATGAAACAGTATTCACAATCAGCTCTGTTTTCATATTTTAAAAAGCATAATGACAAACTGAAATGCAAGAAAAAGGGTACAAGGAATACTGGAGTCCTGAGAAATCTTCTTTGCAGCACAAACTCATGACATTCAGGCTTTTTAGTTTATCTTTAAAGGTAAATGGTGCCTGTTCACAGTAGATAAGTGCCTACAAGAGGAGCAGATTTTCTAGGAGACAACGTTTTAACCTTCTCAAGGCATAAAAAAACCTACCAAAAGCCTCTCATGGCTGGGAGCTGAAGCTACTCAAATTCAGAACAGAAATCAATAGCAAATGTTTAAGATAAGGATAATCAATCACTGAAGCATCTGTTAAAGAAATGGATTATGCTGCCAACAATTACTATCAGTAAACCAGGATTATTTTAGAACTGTCTCAAGATTCAGCAATAAGTTTTTCTATATAAAAATGAGTTTTAATTCAAGTAGAGTCTCTAAATTTGCTGTAGGAATAACTTAACGCTATCCCCTGGTCTGTCTTGTAGAGAAGGTCAGACTAGGTGATCATACTGATCTTTTCTAGCCAAAGTTCTGCAATTTGTCTAAGTTACTGTGAAAGATAATAGGAAAAAATACTAGCTCAAACAAAATTATTTCTTACTAGGCATGCTGTCAAAATCTATTTAAATGAAGCAATGATTGCTTTTCCATTACTTTCCCTAAATTTTCCACTTACCAAAATGTAATTCAGGACATTTTTCAAAATTCTTGCTTTCTTTTGACATTTTCATGGAAATATTTCAATTATTCATTCTAAAACTTTTGTCTTTCTTCTTTCCCAGGTATAATTTGAGAAACTTTAGACAAATAGCTTTGCTTGACTTAAATATGTAGTTTTCATTCCAGCACAGGAATAATCTGTACCTTGTCATCTGAATTCAAATGGCAGAATTGGCAGAATTCTGAGAAAAGAATCTGAACTCAGGCTCTGATATTTTTCCATGTAATGAGGGGGATGCCAGCCCTGGACTTGAAGGCCAGCTTTCTCTCGTGAGGATTTGCTAAATATTAGTCTTAGTTCTAGAGAGATTATAGAAAAAAAGGTCTAAATTCTTATTTACACAGGTGTTCACTAATTATGCTTAATAAAGAGTAGCAAATTGCCATGATAAAGGCAGATAAATAGCTGAGGGAAGCAAGTTAGCCTTAGGCCCCCTCACTCCTGAACAGGATTATAAGTGGCTGCAAAAGAACGCTAATAATGAATCTCACCACGGTCAGTGGTGATTTCTGCACAAGAAATAGCTTGCTCTGCTCAATTTCAGTCTCTTCACTAAGATTTTACAGGACAGTTGCAAAGTGCATGCAGAGATGTACCCATGCAACTTTCCCCAGAGATGAAGGAGATTTTAACCATAAATACATGGTGATTTATTTTCAAAACGTCCTTTTCTTCTTTTTCTACTAAGCAAGTCATAGATGAGGAGAACTCCCAGGAATATGGAGAGGTGGTGTTCCCAAAACCACAGAGACACCTTCTGGGATTCTCTTACTCTTTCTTACCATGTGGTTAATCTAATACACTGCTAAAAAAAAAAATACACTTCTTTTTAATATTCTCTCATGTAGTGCAAAATGAGAAGTTTGCAAATAGATTTAGTTTCAAAGATGGGTTAGTACCTGCTTTGGATTGTCTGAGTCTCTGCCTGAACTGTTGTTTTAGTTCTAAAATAAATAGTACCATCTGATAAATCTCTCAGCTGGAAAACTGTAGTAATCATCTAGACTCATTTTCAAACAAAACCTGAATTCTGTAACTTCAGACGAGAAGAAAGATTCAACAGCCACTTCCATTTTTTTTGGGTTCCCATTTCAGATAGTCCTAAAGATGAACAAGGGTCTCATAACCCCTGAAAATTTTCAAGGAAGATTGATTACTGATTTAGTTGTGGCAATTACAGAGGCAGGAATTATAAAATACGTAATTATTTTATTTCCAAAAAGCCCTGCCCACAAATGCTATACAAAGTGTTACATCTGGGTTCTAATTCAGTCAGGAAAATCTTCACAAGGGTGCTTATGGGTAATTCATTAATCTAGCGGAATCAGAAAATTGAAACAATTTAGCCACAAAATGGCTTTGCTCCACTTACAAACAGGCAGCCTGGAGCCCTAGGGAAGAATCTGTTCTACTCATAGTGGAGAAGTAGAAATTTCCCTGCTGTTGGAACTGCTCGTTCTCTTGATAGGTGTTGAGAGGCTTCTATATCTTCCCAGGCTCTAGCAGGGTTCTGGGAAAGAGGCAGACAATCTCTGACCTGATCCTGGTTCCTCTTGGCATGGAGGTTTGCAGAGGTGCAGGCAGGATCTCTTGCAGATGTGCAGAGAGCACAATGTCGGTGGCACTTTCTTGCCATGTAGTGAGGCACTTAATGCCTTCTCCCGGTAAACTTGAGGCACTTAAGTTTCCAGGTAGTTCAAGGCCAAAACATCAGGGCTAAGCTGATCTGAAGCACAAGGCAGAGCAGAGCTTGTCCAAGCTGAGAGCAGTGAGGCAAAGCAGGTTGTCTGAGCAGAGTAGAACACAGCAGAGCAGCACACACCAAGTGTAGTGAGGCAGAGGCAGCTTCTTAAGACAGAGGCAGCACAACTGCTTACAACTTAGCTCCATTTATATTATTTGCCCAAGTGTGATGGCTCCTTTGGCCAGAGAGATTCACCAATCAGAATGGCATTTGCAAAACTGACTGTACTAGGTGAAACCAGGGCTTGCTTACCCTCATTTGGACAAGACACCAACAAGTACCCAAACACCTGTGGGTACCTGTTTATCACTTTGGGAGGGGACATAATGGCCCAAGCCTTTGTTTTCCTCTTGCCCTTGCTTCCCACATCAGCAGAAGGGTGGGGCAAGGCAGGACATCTAGTAGGCCTATTAACCTTCCATGACAATTACCCACAAGGAATTGAATTTGTGTTCACATGCAGCATCTTGCAGTGAGAGCATCTCCACTGGCATCTCCATTACTCCAGAAGCCTGTGCTGCTCAGTACATGTTCGTATAGCAAGTATGGGTATGCAAGGTACATTTTGTTGTCTTCCTGTATTATAGTTCTCTTTGAAACTTCTTGACTATTCATTTCTTATGCCAAAATTGTGGGCACGAGGAGAATGAGATGTGTCTGAAATTGCTAACTTCTGCTGAAGATGCTTGCTCACTTTTCCCCCTTTCTGACTTGAAATCAATCACCTTTCCTTTCTGCTTTTTCCATTACAATCTCAGTACGAGAAATGTGATAAAGCCAGGATGGAATTTGCTTTACACCACAGAACATAGCTTGGACTACCTAAAACAACTTGTTTATCACTCAGAAAAACAACCGGGAAAAGAAGCCTTGTGTTGCTTTTCCCTCAATAGAAAAATGGTATCTAAGTAGCTCTTTTTTTTGCATTGACCTTAATATCAGGTCGATTTCCTCTGTATTTCAGTACCCTTGCATTTTTCACATACACCAGCAACAAGCTGCTAAGTGAAGCAGTGCAAACAGGACACCACATGTTTCCTCATAACTCCCTTGGAAGGTGCAGCAACATTTTGGGGCTTTTTGACCAGCAAACAGGGTTTGCTCTTTACTGGAAGTCAGCTGTTAATGATTTCTATGCTTTTCAATGCTCCTTTCAGGCTTTTTCTGGTTTTCTCTCTCACTCTTAGACCACACAGTAGTCAATCCATGTTATTAAACAAGGAGGGAAAGGATGACTCTATGCAAAACTGCCACTCTGCACCAGACAGTGTCCACGACCCTCTTGAAAACTCCTGATTAAGACACAGCAGCATCTGACATCTAATGGCTTTGTGTGGGAGTTTTTCAGTGAACCATCCTGAGAGTATAATAACTTTCACAATTGATGGCACTTCTTAGAGCCCTTGTTATTTAATTGATTCCAGGCTGGTGCTTACTAAGAAAAATGCTGTTTGTGGGTGCTTGAGCTGTTTATTATCCATTAATAACCACGTGGGTGGACAGCTGTATTGTGCTGATCAATACACAGAGCTTTATTCCTGAAACAGGAGTGTGGAGAGTTTGGTACTCAGGCTGTACAGAAAGAGGAGAGACCTTTTCTTTCCTCACAGGGGTCCTTCTTGCCTTTGCTCAGATGGCATAAAAACTTACAGGGGTTCATTGCTCCCAAGTGCCTGGAGAGGCACATTTGCATCAGGCACAAAGGACAGACAATGTGTCGGTGTTGAGCCACCACCTTCCAGCTGAGGAGCAGAACACAAATGGGAAGGCAAACATCCATAATCCAGACTGGAGAAAAGTACTGCTTGTCAGTGTCTTCCTAAAGTTTGAAATAGCAGCTTTCTTTTTATTTTTTTTTCCTTTCTTTTTGATCTGCTCAAACCATATTCACTACACA
Source organism: Ramphastos sulfuratus (assembly GCA_013399055.1). Classification (NCBI taxonomy): domain Eukaryota; kingdom Metazoa; phylum Chordata; class Aves; order Piciformes; family Ramphastidae; genus Ramphastos; species Ramphastos sulfuratus. The sequence goes on from WBNM01006472.1 coordinate 17,002, forward strand.
GTTATGTTGAATACAAATTTTATCAGATATTTGTGCTAAGGAGCTAGTTATTTATACTTCAGTTTCTGTGTCTGCTTTTCTGTAATTTCCAGCATGTCAACATCCTGCTCTAAAGCTTTTTTCTATGAGAATGAAAAATGTATTTATGAAGAAGACATGCAAATATTAGAGGTGTTGACATATAGTTCCCCATTTCATGGAAAAGTAAGAAGTCATTGTCTTGTTTAGGCTTGGAACAAAAAGTTGTCTCACCAATTTTCTATGGAATAATAAATCCTGGAAAAAAAATCTATTTCAAAATTGTATGTTATATGGTGCATGACTTCTGATGATTTGTCATAACACCATATAGAAATATTATAGAATCATAGAATCATAGAATGGTAAGGTTGGAAGTGACCTCAAAGATCATCTAGTTCCAACCCCCTACCATAGGCAGGGACACCTCCCAATAGTACAGGTCACTCAAGGCCTCGTCCAACCTGGCCTTGAATACCTCCAGGGAGAGAGCATCCACAACCTCCCTGGGCAACCTGTGCCAGTGTTTCACCACCCTCACTGGAAAGAACTTCCCCCTAACAGCCAGTTTAATTCTCCCCACTTCCAGTTTAAACCCATTGCCCCTTGTCCTGTCATTGCAAGACTTTGTCGATAGTCCCTCCCCAGCCTTCCTGTAGCCTCCTTCAGATACTGGAAGGCTACTATAAGGTCTCCTGGAAGCCTTCTCTTCTCCAGGACCTCAATGTTCTCAGCCTGTCCTTATAGCAGAGCTGCTGCAGCCCTCTGAGCATCTTCATGGCCTCCCCTGGACCCGCTTCCACACTCCAGTGTCCTCCCTGTGCTGGGAGCTCCAGATCTGCACACAGTAGTCCAGGTGGGGTCTGATGAGAGCAGAGTAAAGGGGAAGAATCCCCTTCCTTGCCCTGCTGGCCACATTGCTCTTGATGCAGCCTAGGACTCAGTTGCTGTCCGGGCTGCATGCAAGTAATGAATAAATGATGGAATTGTGTTAAATGGAATGTTAATTTCTTAGTAAAATTTTAGCTTCTGGTTTTGAACTGTTTTTCCAATGCTTATAGCACCACAGGTATGATACTCCAAAAAAAACCCAAACCAAACCAAATAAAAAACAAGCAAACAAACAAACAAACAAACAAAAAACCAAAACCAAAAGCAATTTCATCCTAACCTAATTTTCTGACAAATATATTGATGAGATATATTCACAAATTGTTACTGGGCTCATATTTGCTCTGAGCTGAAAGTTAGTTTTGAATTTGTTTTATATGAGCTGTTGACTTGATAGAAACCAGCAGAAATTAAAGACGAAGATCATGGCCCTCCCCCACCCCAATTCTATATTTTCATCCAGGTTCTTCTTTTAAATGCTTTGCTTTGGGGCAGCAGTAGCCACCACCATTAACATATTTTGTCATCAACAGATTATGCCACTGAAGAGCTAGAGATGATTTCAAGTCAGTGACCTAGAGAAGAGAGGTGCTTTATCTCATTAGAAGATAATCAGCACGGTCTGGGTCCCTGAGGAATTATTGTTTCATAATTAAGCTCATAACCTAATGGAAAACAAGCGCCTTGGAGGAGGTAACTTTGAACAGCAGACAAAATGTATTAGAGCAGTAGATAGGATGTGCAACTGGAAATAATTTAAACCAGAGACTCAGGGCTTCTCCTGGCAAATGAACAACCAAAAGTAGATTTCTTTCTTTTTATTTTTTTTTTTAAATTCAGTATATTTATTGCTTATTCATCACAGTCACAACCTAAACGTCCATCATAACAGGAAAAGCAGCAACTTGTCCTGAACTGGATCAATACCTGTTATTTTTTGCCCTTTCTACAGAAAATGCAAAGTAGGAAAGGGAGAGTGATATAGAAGTGGAAAAGATGCATGGAAACTACTGCCTGTCCCTTCCTTGCCCTTTGGGACTTTGTCACAGAAGGCCTTTGCAATCAGATTAGCAGTTTTCCTTGTAAGGTTCCTCTCATTTCAGGTTAGTATTCATATCTGGTAATGTTATTGCAAAGTGACTTTCCTAGCACCTTCTGTAAGATGCATGCTAATAGGGAGTGATGGAGAGGAGCTAATGTGATGGGGATGTCAGGCAGTGTTAGCAGAGCCATACTGGTGTGCTCTTTGCAGCTTATGCTGCACCAAGCCAGAATTCTTCGTTGTATTCCTTTGTTGGCTTTGCATGAGATGCCTCTGTAAGGGATGAGGAGAGCAGATCCATGACTGTCATGACCACTGCAGTCAGAGCAGGGAAAGAAGGATGTTCTCCTATGCCCCTGGGAAACTTATCTCAAAGGTGGCTCTGCCGCATTGAAGGGCATGCAAAACTGGATGTTATAACATCAGCAGTAGCTGTTAGAAGAATTAGATATTCTCCCAGGAGGATGTAGGCTAGACACTCCTGGATGCAGAGCAAAGGCACAAAAAACAATTAATGTTGTTTCCATGCAGTCTGCAACTTTGCATAATAGATTTCTCTCCTGCCATCTCTACTTTTTATCTCATCTCTTTCACAACTCATATTAGGAGTACATCTGGGTTTGTGACTCTGGCTGTGAGCACCAGCAACCAGTTAATCACTAAGCAGTATTTTTTTCCCCACCATAATACTATAGTAGTTATATATTAGTTACTATAATTATTGTTACAGCTGCATCTATAAAATATAACAAAGACTGAAACCCTGTGGTTGTGCCCACCTGAGCTGGGAATAATCTCATTCAGCTGTAGGTGTTCAAAAGGAGGTCCTCTGAGCTAGTCTCTCTGGTTCTCCCTATGATGTATAAGCAGGAACAACTGTATCCAGAGGCCTTCAAGCCATTTAAATAAGGATCCTCTTCTGGAGAAAATCACATTTCTGCATTGCCCCTAGGAGTGTGCCCTACGTTTGACATGCTTCACTTCTTTCTGTGGCTTCATCGCTCTCTGCAAACACCACTGACTTGAATTTCTCAACCTTTTCCACTCTGAACTGTGTCTGCCTAGGGATTAACACATATTTTAGCATTTATATTTTAAACTATATTTTTCTCCCTTTTCTAAGTAGCTCTCATTTACACTCTGTGAAGTACTATGCAAATCTGCTTATGCGAGTTTTAGTACAGTGCATCTCTTTGATGTCCTCTGCTCGAGGCTGTGTGTAAGTCATACAGCCTCTCCCTGCCCTGTGCGCATTTACAAGGAGGTGTTTGAGCAGCAGCTTTGTAAGCAATACCAACTTGTACCTGAGTTATATGTAGTGTCTCCAGGGCTTGCCTAAACAGCCTCAATTTCAGTGGACTGCCCTGATGTGTAACCCACTCTGTGCTCAGCCACCCAAAATGTCCCCTCAGACAAGCCAGCAATGTGGGAAAAAAAGGTTTGGAGAAAATTTTGGATCAATGCAAAGATAAATGTGTTGCAAGTACATAGCTGAGAAGTATTTTCATTAGTAAATGTCATCCAGGATACCGTGTACAGGCACAGTTTTACATCCAGTGATGGCAGATCAGGGCTCTTGTGTGCACTGCACAAGTGGAGCTGGCAATGGGCTGTTGAACAAGAGAGAGTTTGTTTTCTGTTTCCTTCCAAAATCTTGTCAGACAGTCAATCTCTGAAAATTTTTATGTTCTCTTTCCTTCTCTCTGGGTAAGACTGGATGAATCAACATACCTTTTTAAAAATGCCCTTTCATTCTGGATGTTAGGAGGAAATTCTTTCCAGTGAGGGTGATGAGGCACTGGCACAGGTTCCCCAGGGAGGTTGTGGCTGCTCCCTCCCTGGAGGTGTTCAAGGCCAGGTTGGACGAGGCCTTGAGTGACCTGTACTAGTGGGAGGTGTCCTTGCCTATGGCAGGGGGTTGGAACTAGATGATCTTTGAGGTCTCTTCCAACCTTACCATTCTATGATTCTATGATATTTTTCATATTGATTATTTTTATTTTTGCTATTTAAGCTCTCTGAACGAATGGTGTACGAACAAATGAACAAACAAAAAGAA
>WBNM01006473.1:0-26264 GCA_013399055.1 Ramphastos sulfuratus
GCTCTTTAAACCCACAACAATCACTGTACTAATAAATGCAACTATCACACTGTTTCAGTTGGAAAAGACCTCTAAGTGCATCACATCAAACCTTCAACCAAACACCTCCGTGACTATTAAACCACGTCCCAAATTGCCAAGTTTGTATGTTTCTTGAACACTTCCACCAGCTCCCTGAGCAGCCTGTTCCAACGCCTGACCACTCTTTCAGTGAATAAGCTTTTCCTATTATCCAACCTAAACCTTCCCTGGCACAACTTCAGGCCATTTCCACTCATTCTAGAACCTGACATTAGAGAGAACAGACCAACCCCCACCTCACTCCAATCCCCTTTCAAGGCAGTTGTGGAGAGAGGAATTAGGTCTCCTCTCAGCCTCCTCTGCTCCACACTAAACAGCACCCAGTTCCCTCAGCTGCTCCTCACAAGACTTGTTCTTCAGACCCCTTATCAGCTTTGTTGTCCTTGTCTGGACATGTTCTAGTACCTATAGTCCTTCTTGCAGTGAGAGAACCAAAACTGAACCCACCCCACCAGTGCCCAGTACAGGGGCACTATCACTTCCCTACTCCCCCTGGACACATTATTTCTGAAGCACACCAGGATGCTGATGGCCTGCTTGGCCACCTGGACATAGTGATGGATCAATGTTCATGCAGCTCTCCAACCAACACCCCCAGGACCTTTTCTGCTGGGCAGTTTCCAGCCACTCTGCCCCAAGCCTGGAGCATTCATGGGATTTTTGTGACTGAAGTGCAGGACACAGCACTTGGCTTTGTTAAACCTCACACAAGTGACTTCAGCCCATTAATTCAGCCTGGCTACATCCCTCTGCAAAGCCTTCCTACTCTCAAGCAGATCAACACTCCCATCCAATTTAATATCATCTGCAACCTCCACCCACTCCCAAAAATGGTCAAAAGGCTACACTACTGTTTGCTTCAGGATTTAACCTCTACAGCTGATGAAGGAAGCTAAGTTCTTGCAACATCCAGGCTCATTGTTCTCTGTGATCAAAGCTTCAGGTTCCCAAAGATTATCTGAAGTTTGGGATTATTGGATTATTACTTTTTTTTTTTGTTGTTGGATGATGGGAGTGCATTAGCAGGGAGTTCAGAATAGAAAGAGAAAATCTCACAGCTGATGTTCACCTGGCACTTGAAAAAAATCACACTTGAAACTATAAGGGCTGAGAGTGGGTGACAAATTCCAACACAGAGACAACTTTCATACACAGGCTCCTAAAATAGGGAATTATTCTGGAAATGCTGACACATCTTTAAGACTGTGAGTGGGTGCCAAGATAATACACACATTGTGTACACATATGTTGCTGTCTTCCTGAGAAGCTTAACTGAAAGCCCACATGGTTGATGTGGGACAGCAGGAATGCCTCTTTGAAAGCACTCATCCTGCTTATTCATAATATCTCAGATGACACCCAAAGCATATGGTAAAATTAAGCCATTTCACAAAATAGCGCTTGTGACAATGAACAATCCTTCTGAATCAAAACCACTCTTGATAGTTCATCAAAATAAACCCCACCTTATTGACAGAACTTAAGGAGACTATTAAGCATTTAAATAAAAACAAATCTTCATACATAGAATTTTTGAGGCAATAAACAGTATTTAATAACTTGAGTTGCACTCATTACAAAAAGAATTACTGTTAGGAGAAGAGGAGGTTGAGGGGAGATCTCACTGCTCTCAGCAACTCCCTGAAAGGAGATTGGAGTAAGGTGAGACCTGACGACTTCTCCCTAGTATCAGGTGACAGAATGAGAGGAATGGCCTGAAATTGTGTCAGGGGAGGTTTAGGTTGGATATTAGGAAAAATATCTTTCCTGCAGGAACAGTCAGGCATTGGAACAGGCTGTCCAGGGAGGTGGTGGAGTTGTCATCCCTGTGTGAACGTGGCACGTTAGAACGTGGTTTAACAGTCATAGCAGTGTTAGGCTGATGTTTGGACTTGATACTGAAGTCTTTTCCAAATGAAACGATTCTGTGATTCTATGATTTTACTCGTCCCTTTTTTTGCTAAAGCACACACCCACTACAGAGGGTGAGACTCCCAAAAGAACAAAGGGAAAATTGCTACAGGAATAAAGTATATGAAAATTCTATTAACATTAGCACTACCTTTCCATTGTCTTTCACACCATATTCTTACCTTAGCTAAGCTTTTAAAACCAAAACCAAACAAAAAAGCTGTCACACAGGGAAGCTGTAGGTGTTTCCAAGCAAGTATGTACACTCTAAAGCATGACACCACGTGTCCTATGAGACATCTTATTTTTCTTCTTTTGGCAAACCTAACCCATGGATGAGGTTTCAGCGACAGAGCTCTTTTCTAACTGAAATGATTCTACGATTCTATGATGTCCAGAAAAATATTTTGTATGGACACCATCTTTAAGTCACTAAAACCTGCTGTGTGGTATTCAAACACATCTCTTCCTGGCTACGGGTTTCATTAAAGATTATTTCAAGGCCCATGATCTTCACCCGCATAGAAGAGCTTTCCCTCCCCTATTTTTAACTCCATCCCAATGAAGTGGGAAAATGAGAGAAAACAAACAAACTCCTTTTCAGTGGCACTTAAACAATTTCAGAAGGCAAGGCTTCTTTCAGACAACATGTGTGTAGCTAACGAAATCACACATGCATAGGCTGGAGGACAGCTGCGTACCAACTGTGTCACCAGTGATCCATACTGCTGAACACCCCCCAGATGAGCACTCTTTTTATATTACTGTGCTCTGTGAGTGATTAGAGCCCCATTCCTCATAGGGCATTAATTATGGGGATTAACAGTAAAAGGAAGCACATGAACAGGATGTTAGCTACTTTTTTTTTTTCAATTTTTTTTTTCCTTTGAATCATTGTGTATTTGCTACAGCTATTAATTGAGGAGTAAAAAGGATATGCGGAGGTTGGAACAAAATCATACAACATAATCTTCCAGTCTGCTATCCTAAAGAAGCCCATTTAAAAAGAATATAGGGAGAGAGCTTTTCAATCTCACATACGACCAGACACATACACATAGGAAAAAAAAGGCAGCTATGTATGACACATTTTCTGTATTTTCCCATTGCAGCACAGAAATAACAGAGATTAATAGAATGGGTTGGGTTGGAAGGCACCTTAAAGATCATCCAGTTCCAATCCCCCTGACATGGCCAGCGACACCTCCCACTAGAGCAGGTTGCTCAAGGTCTCATCCAAGCTGGTCTTGAACACCTTCAGGGAGGGGCATCCATGACCTCCCTAGGCAACCTGTTTCAGTGTCTCACCACTCTTACTGTAAAGAATTTCTTCCTAACATCCAGTCTAAATCTGCTCTCCTCAAGCTCAAATTCATTCCCTTTCATTCTGTCACTCAAAGCCCTTGCAAAAGGTGTCTCCCCAGCTTTCTGTAGCTCCTTTCAGGTACTGGAAGGTCACTACTGAGGTCTCCCTGTGACCTTAGGATAACTGAGGTAACCAGCAAAAAGTAACATAATGATAAATGAAGCATAGGTGTTACAGAATCTCAGAATATTAGGGGTTGGAAGATTCTGGAGATTACCAAGTGCAACCCCCCTGCCTTGGGTTCACCTAAAGAAGATCAAACAGGAACAAGTCCAGGCAGGTTTTGAATGCCTGTAAAGATGGAGACCCCACTGCCTAGCATGTCCAAAGTCTGTTATAAGTAAAAAAGTATCAATACAACCTATTAAATTTTATATACTCAGCACTATTGACATGACATAGGAAACAAACATTCACTTTCCATATTTTAGTGTTTCAAAGTTGGAAGTTAGTACAATAGAATCATAGAACCATGGAATCGTTTCACTTGGAAAAGACCACTAAGATCAAGTCAAACCATCAACCTAACATCACCATGGCCTTTAAATCACGTCCCAAAGTGCCGTGGCCACACGTTTCATGAACATCCCCAGGGATAGTAACTCCACCATTATTTCAGGAAAGAAATTTTTCCTAACATCCAACCTATATCTCCCTTAGCACAATGTCAGGACATTTCCTCTTGTACTACCACCTGACACTAGGGAGAAGAGACCAACACCCACCCCACTGCAGCCTCCTTTCAGGGAGCTGTAGAGGTCTCCTCTCAGTCTCATCTTCTCTTTTTATTACTAAACCCCTGTGAGGTCTTTGTTGTTCTAAGATATTAAAACCAAGAATTTGGAAACAAAGAAAAAATAAATAAATTAATCCACTGCAAGGATACCTCCTTTATTGCTGGTGTACTGGATGATTAGATGTTCCTAACAGATTTTCACAACAAACACAGGCCAAAAGTTTGTGACATCAATCTCCACCCTTCAGAACTTTCATTACTGGCTGCATATTTCAACAACATAAATAGCAATGTTTCCAGGTTCTGCCTGTGGCACTGTATCTTTCTTAAGCATGTATGATATCTATAGGGTATTAAATTTAAAAATATTCCATAAAAGCTATTATTGTTATATTTTAATAACAATAATTTAAAATTCAATAGAATTCACACAACTCAAAGAGTATCAGTGGATGGGTTAAGCATCATATTTGCTGAAACTTACAACTTTGTGTTGAAGGAAGTTGTTGATCTTCCTTCTGTCAAAACTAAGCCTTCTCCAAAAAACAAAAAGCAGTGTGCTAAACCCTAAATAATAATTTCATTTTTAAAATGTACGTAATGACTAATCCTTTGTTGCACCCTAAACTGTTTAAATTGTTGACATGAAAAAAAATCTGGAAGTGTTTCTCTCCACCTTTACATTCTCGCTCTACAGAACAGTGAGAAATAAAGCAGTGGAACACTGGAACAGGTTGCCCAGGGAGGTAGTTGAGGTCCCTTCCCTGGAGATATTCAAGGTGAGGCTCAACAGAGCTCTGGGCAACCTGATCTAGTTGAGATGCTCCTGGTGACTGGGGGGAGTGGGGGGGTTGGGGGTGTGGACTGGATTACCTTTGGAGGTCCCTTCCAATCCAGATCATTCTATGATTCAATGAAAAGTTGGGATTAACTGGCCCAGAAATTCTACTGTATTAAAATCAGTTCTTCATTCACCTATGCCACCACTTCTGGGTTTCCTTGAGTAACCTTGTTCAGACTCTTACTAAAAATTAACAGCGTAAAGAGATCCTACAATAGTATAAACACACATGTCATACAATATTATAAGTAAGCAACTTCCAGACTGCTAAAATAGAAGAATTTATATAAAATATAAAAACCTGATCTAGTTAAGGATGCCCCTGATTACTGCAGAGGGGGTTGGACTAGACTACCTTTGGAGGTCCTTTCCAACCCTGACCATTCTACAATTCTATGATTCTTAAGGTCCGCTCTTGGATACATACCTGTAAAGTCCTACTGATTAATGGACAAATGTTCTTAGGTATGAGATGTCTTATTAGTGATCCTAGATTTTGTAATTCCCACAACAGACATTCATAACTCAGAATCAGCTCGGAGAGGAGTTCAGAGTAGTCTGTTGGCTAAGAACCATTTTCCATTGGAACAGCTTACAAACAGATGCTGATCAGTTTGACAGTCTTGCATTACTGATCTTGGTATAAGAGGTGAATTTTTTTCTCATGTTGTCATTTTCTAAGCAGCACAGTATTCATAGAATGGTTTGGATTGTAAGGGACCTTAAAGATCATCTAGTTCCAACTCTTGCCTGCCTTCTTCATTCCTAGGATGCACTTCTCCTGGGCTTGGAGAAGATGATCCTTGAATATTGACCAGTTTTCTCAGGTTTCCCTTCCATCCAGGACTTTATTCCGTTGACACTCTGTCAAGTAGATCACTAAAGATGAAGTCTGCTCTCCTGAAATCCAGAGCAGTGACCTTGCTTTGCACCCTTTTTGATGCCATGAGGATCTTAAATTCTACCATGTTGTGGTTGCTGCAGGCAAGGCTGCCCTTAAGTTTCACATCACTCACTAGCCCTTCCTTGTTGGTAGGGACAAGGTCCAGCATAGCACCTTTTCTTGTGGGTTCCTTTACCACTTAGAGGAGGAAATTGTCATCAGCACACTCCAGGAACCTCCTAGATTGCTTGGTGCCCTGCTATGTTGTCCTTTTAAAAAGGTAAAAACATCCTCGATGCAGAACTAACGAAGGTGTTTGATTTTCATTTGTTTTTGGTTTTTTTTTCCCCCAAGACAAATGAAGATATTAGTAAAAGTCTTTAGGACATCCCTAATGCCTAGCACACACCAAACAAATTAAGCTTATTAAAATGTTTATTCTTGCTGCAAGCAAAACTAGATTTCGGTACAGAATAATCCTAATAAAGCTAGGGAGTGATCACAGATTTTCTAGTAAGTGTATAGATTTCATAAATTCACAGAATGGTTTGGGTTGGGAGGAACCTTAAAAACCTTCTAGTTCCAACCTCCTTAACATTGGCAGGGACATCTTCCACCAAATCAGGTTGCTCAAGACCTCAGCCAGCCAGGCCCTGAACACCTCCAGGGAGGGATGTACTCAACAGATACTAGGGAAAAAATGAACACTGGGTTCCAGATATAACTCACTGGCAAGAGATATTTATTTTACTCACTTATAAACAAGTCCACGGATCCTTTTCTTTCTGCCACAAGTACCCAAGGGTCTAATCCAATCCTGCAATATTCCAAGTACTTTCTGACAGAATCTTGATGTTCTCCACTCTTAGTCACATCAACAGAAACACAATACTGTGTGATACTTTGGGTTTGAGATCAGGAGGAGAGTAATTAACCAGGAACTCGTAAGACTTCCATACTTTATTATTCTGCATTCTCCCCATCTGGAGACATATTTACATTATGCAAACCAGAGTTAATATTTAAGATTATATGGCGAGCTGGTTAGTAGATGAGGTAAAAGCTGTGGATGTGTCTACCTGGACTTCAGAAAGGCTTTGACACTGTTTCCCACAGCATTCTCCTGAAGGAACTGGCTGCTCATGGTTTGGATGGGTTCATGTTTTGCTAGATAAAAAAAATTGGCTTGATGGTTGAAATTATATCTGTGCTGTCTGACCATTCTAGACTGAAAAAAAAAAAATAAATGGAAGTCAGCTTAGAAGAGATCAGGAATAGTGTGGCCAGCAGGAGCAGGGAGGTCATTCTCCCCATGTACTCTGCACTGGTTAGGCCACACCTTGAGTACTGTGTCCAGTTCTGGGCCCCTCAATTTAAGAAGGACATTGAGGTGCTTGAGCGTGTCCAGAGAAGGGCAACGAGGCTGGTGAGAGGCCTCGAGCACAAGCCCTATGAGGAGAGGCTGNCTCTTACAGAGACTGCAACAACCTTACCCACAGAAATCACATTTATTCAATCACTATGTTACCATTGATTACAATCTCTCAACATATATCCCCCAAATATCTACTACTTTTATGCTTCCCCTTTAGTTTGTGTTACATGACATCAGGAAGAGAAACAGATAAATCTACCTTTACATTGGACATCCCAAAAAATAGTAGTCCTAACTGTTAGAATCAAATATTATGGAAATGAACAAAATTACTTTTGCAACTATGTTCTGACGTGTCAAGATCTTTGCACTACATAATAATAAAAAAAAAAAATATATATATATTCTTCAGTATGGATTTCAGTTCAAGCAATGTAAAAAATCAGGTAATAAACAGATTATGTTTAAGATCTTTCATTACAAAACAGCACAGTTCTAGAATTCTGATGCAAAATGCAAGCAAACCATGGTAAAAACACACACTGTTTTATCACATGCTAGAGATAAATACAAAGATGTTTCAATATGAAATCATTTAGTTTTACTTTTGCTGTACTCAAACTAGAAACAATCATAATGCATTACTCATTTACGCTACAAATCACAGAATCATAGAGTGTTAGGGGTTGAAAGGGAGCCCTAGAGATCTTCAAGTCCAACCCCCTTGCCAAAGCAGGATCACCTAAGGCAGGCCACACAGGAATGCATCCAGACAGGTTTTGAAAGTCTCCAGAGAAGACTCCACAACCTCTCTGGGCAGCCTGCTCCAAGGCTGCAGTACCCTCACAGTACAGGATTTTCTCCTTATGTTTAAAAGAAACTTCCTGTGTTCCAGTTTGTACCTGCTGCCCCTTGTTCTATCACTAACCACCACTGAGAAGAGCCTATCCCCATCCTCTTGACCATGACCCTTTAGCTATGGATTAGACCCCCTCTCAGTCTGCTCTTTTCCATGCTAAACAGGCCCAGGTCTTTCAGCCTTTCCTCAAGAGACAGATGCTCCAGTCCCCTCACCATTTTCGTGGCTCACCGCTGGGACTCTAATACTTCACTGTCCCTCTTGTACCCAATAGCCCAGAACTGGACACAACACTCCAGATGTGGTCTCACCAGGGCAGAGCAGATGAGGAGGAGAGCCTCTCTTGAACTCACTGTGTCTACGTGCTTCTTAATACACCCCAGGATATCATTGGCTTTCTCTAGGTTTAGATACATAGCAAACATGTCATCTAGCCTGATTTTTGACTCAGGATTCTTTGACTATAAAGAATATCACTACAGTACATCTGTTTTTATGAATTGGCTTTACTTTACTATTAAAGAAAGGCAAAAGAGCTTCTATTAACTAAAAAGCAAGTGTACCACTTGAAGTGATTATTCCCAACTTCCTTTTCATTTATTTCCAAAATCAAAGCAGATTATTCTTCTTTCATGTTTCTAATTGTTAATGGAAAACAATGCCACAAAACGTTAGGGAAAGGAAACCATTTATTTTTATAACCTGAAACTAAAATGAGATATACTGATACATTTAGACCTACACTTCATAAAAATGGACATCTTCCTCTAAAAGCTTTCTCTGTTTCTTCTTGAATGGTCTTCTGTTTTCTCGAGTGGCCTTCCAGTACCTGAAGAAACTGGGGAGGGACTTTTTACAAGCACTTGTAGTGACAGGATGAGGGGGGGTGGATTTAAGTTTTAGGAGGGTAGATTTAGAATGGATATCAGAAAGAAATTCTTGGACAGTGAGAGTGGTGAGACACTGCAACAGGTTTCTCAGGGAGGCTGTGGATGGGCCCTCTCAGCAGGTGTTCATGGCCAGATCAGAAGGGGTCTCAAGCAGCCTGGTCTAGTGGGATGTGTCCCTGCCCATACTGGTGTTGCTGGAACTAGATGATCTTTAAGGTCCCTTTCAACCCAAGCTATTCTATGGTAAGCAGTTTCTAGTGTTGAAGGCATCCTAAACCAAACACTTTATCACTGAATATAGAATATTTCTGACAGAGAAGCAAAGACAAAATATTCTAGAAATCAATTATGCATCTAAAAGTGAATGCTGAAGGATCCCTTTCAAGTCTCCTAGAGGAGCCTTCCTTTCTAGACAGTAAATTCAGGAGTCAGTTCTCTCTGTTCTTCATGAGGATCCGAAGGTTGCTGTCTTGAGATAATCATCTGGGCTTTATCACACCTAAGAACATAGTTCTATTTATAGTTAGTAATCATGACCTGCCTACATAAGCACAGCTGTTCTTGGTAGAGACACTGCAGACAAGAAGGATGTGAGAAACAGAGCTGTTAGAAAGCAGAAATGGGTACCTATTCTCACTGCCAAATCAGAGAATTTCCAGACCTCTCTGACCAAGAATATCACATTTTCAGAAAACTACCTCCTCTTCTCAGCAAGTTTTGTCATCCTATATTGCCTTCTATAACTGAAAAGAAACAACACAGAAAACTACCTGTGTATGGACATTGCATCAATCGTATTGTATAATCCTTGTAGTAGAACTGTCATCAAGTATCAAAATGTAACATATGGAAAAGTCTGCAGAAATGATTCCCCTACCTTTGTGCTTTCTGAGAGCTTTCACAACTGCACCAAGTCAATATAAATGTGATGACATCTTAATTTGGCAACAATATTATAGACACTTTTCAGAGCTAGAAATTACTACATGAACTGGAAGACAAGATTAGACTGTGTGCATCTCCCCAATTCTGACCAGAGTCAACATGCCTTTAAGAAAATGTTTGAAACAGACCTTGCAGTAACATAGAATGGCTTGAGTTGGAAGGGCTTAAAGATCATCTAGTTCCAATCTCCTGCCACAGGCACAGACACTTTCCACTGGACCAGGTTGCTCGAGGGCCTGTCCAGCCTGGCCATGAATACCTCCATGGAAGCGTCACTCAGCACCTCCCTGGGCAACCTGGTCCAGTGCCTCACCCCCTTCACTGTCAAGAATTTCTTTCTAATACCCAGTCTAAACCTATTATCTAGCTGCAATCTATAAACAGAGAACAAAAAGTCTGGATGCTATCCCTTTTCTCCCCAGCTAAATAAGAATCAAGGGTCTAAGTCAAATATAAGAATTCAAAATTATTATTTTTAATTTAGGAACTTTTCTGGTTTGAAAATCCTTCTTTTCCTCTGCAGTCTGAATAAATAGTTGCTTTTGAGTTATTTTGGTACTAATATTTCATTTTCATTTGGTAACACCCTCTCCCATGTAGTGAAGGTGATCAAAAGCATCTAAAAATTCAAACATTGCCTTACAACAACTGTAGTCACACAGACTGTTTGCACTGATGTTAGGACAAGCTGTCATAACACTGCCCTACAATTCCTAACCTCCACATGTTCTCACCTGCCCTCTGCAACAAAAGCCTCTTTGTCTCAGTGGTGTTTGTGTAACACTCCTTGTTTAATTTAGACTAGAACCAAAAATAGCAAATGGCTTGTGTTGCATCAAATCTGCACTGGAGCTCAATTACTCATCTGGTTCAAGAACACCACAGTTTCTTAGAGCTGTTTTGGTTCACATTTGGTTTTATACCGTATCTAAGGAACTTTCATAAGAGGAAGACATTCTTTACATGGAGGGTGGTGAGCCACTGGAACAGGTTTCCCAGGGAGGTTGTGAATGCCCCTTCCCTGAAGGCATTCAAGGCCAGGTTGGATGAGGCCTTGAGCACATTTGTCTAGTGGAAGGTGTCCCTGCCCATGGCAGGGGGATTGAAATAGATGATCTCTAAGGTTTCTTCCAACTCAAACAGTTCTATGAATCTAAGAACAGAGAGGGCAGAAGGTGGTGAGAATTCTCACCAGGACACAAAAGCTTCCAAACTCCCTTCAAAACAATCTCATTGCATTTCCTTCTCCCATCCAACTGCATTCAGTCAGTCATGCCCTCCCTCTTCAGAAGAGGGAACCTCTGTATCAAGGGATATTTACTGTAGCCAGGTTCCAATCCAAATTATCCTAAGTTCCATGGTGAAAGCATCCCCTTTTTGCTAGGGACAGCAGAGTTCAAGCCATGAGTCAACACTCCAGTAACCTTCAAGTAGAGTAAGGCACCTTCTTTTCCTACAAGAAACTTGTGAAGGACAAACCTAAAAAGTATCCTTTTCTCAATCAACAAAATCTCCTCTGTCTGGAAATACAAACAGGTTACAAGGCTAAGTTAGAAACTTTCTAACTTCTGGTAAATTCATGACAAATTCTTCAAATAGAAAATTTTTCATAGAATCCTAAAACAAAGGGGTTGAAAGGGACCTCTGAAGATCATCCAGGACCTCTGAAGATCATCCAGTCCAACTTTCCTGTTAAACCTTAAGGCCAGCCACACAGAAATGCATCCAGACAGGTGCTGAACATCTCTGGAGGAGACTCCAGACCCTCTCTGGGCAGCCTGCTCCACTGCTCCAGCACATTCACTGTAAAGAATTTTTCTGTCATGTTGAGGTGGAACTTCCTGGGTTCCAGTTTTTTTCCACTGCCCTTTGTTCTATCACACGACACCAGGGAAAAGAGTCTGGCCCCTTCTTCTTGACACCTACCTTCAATGTATTTGTAAACACTGATCAGATCCCCTCCACTCTCATCCTTCTCCTCCAAACTAAACGGCCTCAGGTGTTTAGCCTTTCCTCCTCAGACAGCTGTTCCCCTCCCTTTGTCATCCTCACAGCCTCCATAGGACCCTCTCCAGTAGTTCCCTGACCCTGTCCAACTGGGGAGCTCAGAACTGGACACAGAACTCCAAATGTGTTCTCATCGGGGCAGAATAGAGAGGGAGAAGAACCTCGCTGACAATGATGTGATGTTTGATTGCCTGACAACACTATGTGTATTGACACTGGTTCCTAAATGCATTGACGCTATAGAAGTTAAAAGATTATTCAGTAATTCCAAGAGGTTAAAAATACACCAAGAGAATAGATATATATAGAATGTTTCCAACTGCAGCCAGTTTCTCTTTTTTCATGATAATCTTCTACCCGGAAACCAGAGAGACATGAACAGAAAAACAAAACAGAAGTGTGAAATTCAAAACCACAGAAACTGGCTAGGTGTCAATACAAGAGGCTTTTCGTTTGCCCATTTTAAAACTGACTCCACCTGAACTTGACAGCAATTTCAAAAACATCTTCAAAAGCACTTATTTAAATCATCAACCTGTACATTTACATTATAACATTAATAATACACTCAAGTTAATGGAGGTATATCTGGAAGTAAAGAAGCTAAGAACATTAGCTTCTTTTACTAACTTCCCAAGAACTAACATGATTAAGTACGTTGAAGTATGGCAGAGCAACAGGTACCTGGTCAGAGGGCTCAGCAAAACTATGTTCACAATCAACTTTGAATCAGAACAATAAAATATGAACAGTAGGGGAAGGACTTGAAAGCAGCCTATAAGTAAGCCAAGAAGAGACTTTTTACAAGGGCTTGTAATGAGAGGTTGAGGGGCAATGGACTTCAGCTGGAGGAGTGTAGATTTAGACCGGATATTAGGAAGAAATTCTTTACAGTGATAGTGATGAGACTCTGGAACAGGTTGTCCAGGGAAGTTGTGGATGCCTCCTCCATGGAAGCGTTCAATGCCAGGCCAGATGAGGCCTTTAGCAACACTGTCTGGTGGAAGGTGTTCCTGCCTGCATCAAGGAGGTTAAAACTACATGATCTTTAAGTCCCTTCCAGCCCAAACCATTCTATGAATCTATGAAAGCGGGTGCACTGAAGTATAAAAGATGTAGAATCTTAGTCAAAATGGCATGAGGCATGAACTGCTGAAACAATGTTTACACTTTTTGGTTTAAACAAAGTCACAATACGGTTTGTAGAGGAGAAACAGTTCTATTGTACTCATTTCCTGAGGCTTCAAACTCTCATCAGATAGATTTAGACCGCATGTTAGAAAGAAATTCTTTACAGTAAGGGTGATCAGAAACTGAAACAGGTCACCCAGGGAAGTCACGGATGCCTCATCCCTGGAGGTGTTCAAGGCCAAATTGGATGGGGCTTTGAGCAACCACGTCTAGTGGGAGGTGTCCCGATGGCAGTGGGATTGGAACTACATGAACTTTGAGGTCCTTTCCAACCCAATCCATTCTATGAATCTATGAAATAGTCAGGCAAAACAATATAGTTGTCATCTTTTGAAATACAATTTAGAGAGCCTGAAGTAGCTATTTGGATTCTGTGCACTCCGTTACTACGTTTTCAAATCCCACCTCTCCAATAGTTTCACAAAAAAAATGGCCCAAACAAATGACAGTAAACATGCTAACTTTAGCACCTTCTTCAAAAACTGCTTCACAAAAGGCATCCTTTTATCACCACTCTTACTGTCACACAGCAAATGAAGTGGGTAATGGGAAAGAAGAAAGCAACTCTAGCATCTAGATACAGTTCCTAAGATGGTGTTTGAGAGCATATAGCAGACTGACTGAAAAAATTACACTGAAACTGGCTTTAATTTATTGCTAACTGTAAGCAAAACCAGAAGTAAATCTGGATTTCATATAACAAAATAAAACCTGTTTACATAATGCCACCATTTATGTCAAATTTCCCTTACCATAAAAAAGTTCCTATTTCTTTTGCAACACAATGACTTCTGCACATGCAATAAATGGGATATTTTAAAAAAACAAAACACAAAAAGTACCCATAGGCTGAGTGATGAAGAATTGCTCCAGGGGTTCTGGTAAGAATGCATCTGCAGTGAAAATGTTCCTTTGCATGCTTACGATATCAAAACACAACAAATGTTCATCAAGATTCTGAACCATAATTAGAATAGTTCAGTGTATTTTGCTCCTTCAGGCAAACAGCTCTAAGTCTATGAAAATTTGGATGTTTTTTTACATACTTAAAATAGTAAATTCCTTAGACCTTGAGTAAGACTTGAGACACCCTATCAAACACAAGTGACTGAACAGCTATAATCATTGCTAAAAAATTAGGAAGCAGCATATATATAAATCAAACATAACAGCAGTGACATTTACAAGAATGCAGACATTTTGCTGCTTCTACTAACACGTTCCCCAGCTGTGAAACTATACTGCGACCCTCCCAGCTCAGATGCAGACAGAACAGCAGGGATTCAATCCTCTATTCACTCCCTCTCTACCTCTTATTCCCTATTATCTCCTTTAAAAGGGGAGACTGAAACCAGCATTGTGGGGTTTTTCAATAGATTTAAAGGTCTATCACACAGCGCAAAGTAATTGCCACAATACTGCTGTGGCCCTTCCAAAAGAAAACCCTAGGTTTTGCACACAAAGTGCAAAATCTCAAAATATTATGTCCTGAAAATACTATTTTAAAAATACTAAGTAATTCAAATATTAAACCCTTCCTTACTGACCACAAAGAGCACACAAACTAGGTATTAAATCCCTATTACTAGAACTGAACCACTGAAAGGTGGAATTAATTAAGTTTCTGAAAAGGCTTCTCAGCTTCAAACTAACATTATCATCACCCTATGCTAACATGCCTCAAAAATGGGAATGTTGTTTTGCTCCATTTCATCACTTGTGAAAACTTTAAGTCGATACCCATCATGGTTCCTACACTTTTAAGAAGGTAGTGAGGTCAAGCTCAGTCCAAGTAACAGGCACTTTCTCTCTGCCAGAGGGAAAACTACATCTTGTAAAGCTCTGTAAATAAGAAATGACAAAGAAATGAACACTTTATGAAGGAAATGCACTTGGTTTTAAAGGTCACACAAAGTGACAGATAATCACAGAATGCCAGGTTGGAATAGACCTCAGGGATCATTTGGTCCAACCTTTCTAGGTAATAGGAGAGTTGAAATGAGCTGGCCCAGCACCCTGTCAAACTAAGTCTTCAAATTGTTCAATGTAGGGGAATCCACAGCTTCCCTTTGGAGATGATTTCAATATCTAAATGTTCTCATGGGGAAACATTTTCTTCTGCAGTCTAATTGGAATCTTCCTAGGAGTAACTTTTCCCCATTACCCCTTGACTTTTCCGTAAGACTCCTTGTAAAAAAAGGAGTCTCCATCCTCCTGATAGCCACCCTTGATGTACTGGTAATAAGGTCTCCCCTAAGCCTTCTCTTCTCAAGGCTGAACAAACCCAGTTCTCTCAGCCCTTCCTCATATGGCAGGTCTGTCAGTTCTGAGCATGCAGTGGAACAAATCCAGCAAATTACTGACTGATCTGCAGGGTCAATGAATTCAAACAATAAATATTTCAGCTGTTGAAGTAATTTAAAACGTCAAAACACAATGGGCTGCAGACAGTGTTATGAATGCAGACAGGCCAGACAATGTACTCATTATTTAAATATTTCACTTACCTATCCTGTGATTGCTCCTCATACATTCTTTCTTTTCCTTCTTTGAAGAGTCTTATAGCCCGTTTGGATTTTTTCATGAGGCTGTCAATGTAGATTTTAAAGTATTCGTTCTCACTGAGCTGTGCAAGTTTCTGGTTGTCATCGTATTTGCCCAGGATAAGTCGCAAATGTTGGTAAGTGTCAGGTAAAATGTCAAGTATGTAAGGTGGGCTATTTTTGAGTTGAAGCTTTGGGTTTTGGCACAATCTTACCTACAAGCAAAAAGAGAGAATGTAAAAACCAAGAAATATGCTGGGGGAAAAAATTATCTGAAATCTTAAAGTTTACAGACACAAACATATTTCTGTAACCTCCAGGCACAAAGACTGAAATCCTGCTTTATTTATGTTCCATGAAATCCCAGCAGTCTCTAATGTCAAAGGATGTAAAATTTAACTGAATCTTGTCACATCTATAAAAAGCAAACAAGCCTACTTACACAGTTTGGGCTTTTGTGTTTAAAAAAAGAATATCTCTGCCTACCTACGATGTGGTACTGAGTATATTATGAAAATACGGCATGAAATTAATGCCAAGACAAGCAGTTTTGTAGAGACCTGTTTGCCGCAGGGGAACTTCTCTATGGATGTTCTAATGTCGCCTAAGAACTGACCTTACAATTACTCTGGCTCTCTCTTTTCTCTATCCAGCATTCTCAGTGTCAACCCAGGCTGGGGGGATGATGAGACTGAGAGCAGCCCTGCAGAAAAGGACTTAGGGATGTTGGCGAGTGAGAAGCTGGACATGAGCCAGTGATGGACACTTGCAGCCCAGAAGGCCAACGGCATCCTGGGTGTAGCCAGCAGGTCAAGACAGAGGTGTTTCTACCACTCTACTCCGCTTTGGTGGAGAGTATGGTATACAGCTATGGGACCCTCAACACAAGAGAGACATGGACCCTCTGGACCAGGTGCAGAGGAGGCCACAAAGATGATGAGAAGTCTGCAGATCTTTTCCTTCGAGGACAGGCCAAAAGATTTGTGTCTGTTCAGCATGGAGAAGACTCCAGGGAGACCTTATAACTACATTTTAGTATCTGAAGGGGACCTACAGGAAGGCAGAGAAGAGACTGTTTAAAAGGACTTGTAGTGATAGGATGAGAGGCAATGATTTGAAACTGAAGTAGGACAGATGTAAGTTGGAGATTAGGAGGAAGTTGTTCACAATGAGAGTGATAAAATACTGGAAGAGGTTGCCCAGGGATGTGGTTGAGGCCCCACCCCTGGCAACATTGAAGATCAGACTTCAGGTGGCCCTGGGCAGCCTGATGTAGCTGGTGGTGTCCCTGCTCACTGCAGGGGGGTTGGACAAAGTGACCTTTGGGGGTCCCTTCCAATCTGATGCAATCTGCAAACAGTATAGCCTCTGGGAACCTACAGGAATGTAAATTTTACTTAGATATCATTTTATTTACATTTAATTTCATACACACATGAACACAGTCTGAACAACACCAAAGGTTCAAAAGCTACTACCTACAATATACAGAAATTAAGCCACTCACAAAGACATATCAGAGTCCAGGAAACCAAATACTATAAACTCCATTTTCCAGCTATCATAAACCAGGAAACAAAACATTACCAACTCTTAGATTTTTTTAGTTCATGGCTGCAACAGAAGAAAACATCTTAATGGATCTGAACCTGTTCTAGTGGGAGGTGTNGTAGCCAGCAGGTCAAGACAGAGGTGTTTCTACCACTCTACTCCGCTTTGGTGGAGAGTATGGTATACAGCTATGGGACCCTCAACACAAGAGAGACATGGACCCTCTGGACCAGGTGCAGAGGAGGCCACAAAGATGATGAGAAGTCTGCAGATCTTTTCCTTCGAGGACAGGCCAAAAGATTTGTGTCTGTTCAGCATGGAGAAGACTCCAGGGAGACCTTATAACTACATTTTAGTATCTGAAGGGGACCTACAGGAAGGCAGAGAAGAGACTGTTTAAAAGGACTTGTAGTGATAGGATGAGAGGCAATGATTTGAAACTGAANCAACCTAAACCATTCTGATTCCATGAATGATCACATGCCTAAACGGCGTGAAAAAATAACTGAATAATATATACTACTTAAAAGAATTAAGCTTCAGATGAATTGAACATGTTGGTTTGAATCTAGCCTCTACTACAAATACTTCTGGAAGAGGAGAACACTGGTTTTGTCTCATGAACACATACACAGCTCCAACACATTGGTCAGATTGAAGACTCAGCTTCACAGGGTGCTGAGCCACATAATTTCACCTATGCTATCACGCAGAATGGTTGTACCACAAGATCCTTGGGGTCCCTTCCAACCTGCCATTCTATGAGTCTCCATGTTTCTGTGAAGGTCAGTGTAATTATCTCCTGGCTACTTGCATCTGCTGGAGTTTGTTGTTAGGTTCTGTTACAGGAAGTGAAGGAGATGGAAACTTAAGATTGAGTTCTATTGACTGAGCTATCCAGGCGCAGCTGAAGTGCACAAGAGGGACACTTTCCAGATATGTGTCTGTGGCTGTACATATGCAAATACTTTTAAAAAGTCCACATGGTATCTATAACACTTTTATGGGTATCATTTAGAGATTGCCACATTACATACAAGTGACTTTGACATTCTTTTGAGGTAACTCCCAAGGCTGTAAAAACATCTTAATACTGCTGAAAGTAGATTCTTAATCCTACTAATGTGTCAACTTAAAAAGTGCAGTCTGGAGCATTTCTCAACCCAAACCTGTATGCTGTACCACCCAATTCTCTCAACTCAAAGCTGTATCCCTAATACCAATCCCTTCCTCAATTTCAAAACCTACATCATTAAAAAATTCACTGCCTTAAGACTGCTGACACTAACAGATATTCATGCACCACAAAGAGCAAAGCAAATATGATTGTTTGTTCCCTCTGAAACACACACACACAAAAGCACGCCAGGCAATTAGATTTAGTGCAGTGAAGTGAAGATAGAAGGGCCAAAAGCCGAAGACTAAGCATGTGTTTAAGCAGTCTAGAATCATTATAGCAGTGCAGACTCAATAGTACTACAGAAATACTGGCATCATTAAACAACAGTATTTAAAACATGACACCTTCAGAGAATCACAGATTCAGAGACTGGTAGGGTTTGGAAGGGACTTCTGCAGATCACTGAGTCCAACCTCCCTGCCAAACCAGTCACAAAGGGCAGGTCACTGAGGAACATGTCCAAATGGGTCTTGAAAGTCTCCAGAGAAGGAGACTCCACAACCTCTCTGGGCAGCTCCTTTCATTTCTTTGATCCATTGTTACTTCAGTAATTTACAGATTCAGAGTGTTCATTGGGTTGGAATGGACCCCCAAAGGTCATCTTGCCCAAGCCCCTCCAGTCAGCAGGGACACCAATTAGAATCAGGCTGCCCAGGGCCACATCAAATACGACCTTGAACGTCTCCAGGGATGAAGCCTCAACTACATCCCTGGGCAACCTGTATTTCACTACCTTAATTGTGAAGAACTTCCTCTCCATGTCCAACCTAAATCTACCCTGCTCCAGTTTCAAACCACTGCCCCTCATCCTACCAGTACAAACCCTTCTATACAGTCCCTACACAGCCTTCCTGTAGGGGCCCCTTTAGATACTGGTAAGGTCACTGGACCCTTCTCTTCCCCAGACTGAACAGCCCAAACTAATTTCTATTACTCTTTCACCTACTAGACCAAGCACTGGATTAGGAACCCTTCTGATGTTTTGTAGAACAGACAGTCCTTCTCATAGAGAAATCTGCACTCTCAATATGAAACAAAAAGACAGCAGATGGATCCAGGTAAATAGAAATACATGAGCAGAACTTTCTACAACATGCTGCTCAACAGTGTTCAGTGGGGTACTAGCAATTATGTATTTCTTGATATAAATTGCAAAGTTTGAAGCAAAGCTCTAAAATAATTTACTGGTTCATAGAATTCCCCAAGTTGAAGAACATGCTGGACAAGAACAAGTACATCTAAGTTACCTCTTCGTGAGGTGATGCAGACAAACGGCAACTCACAGCTGCAGAGGGACTTGGAAACTGAAAACAACTTGTTTTATTTCAAGTGATAAAGAGAAGGTTATCAGGATAAAGAAAAGGACAAGACAGTGCAAGTCATGGGTTAGCAGATGCCTGCAGCAGTATTCTCAAAGAAGAAAGGATGGATATTACAGCATTCTTTCAAGGCCAGAAAAGCAAAGCTGAACTTACTGATATACAAAACAGAAAAGCTTGGACAAGACATTCAGGTGAATGGATTGATCTGAAAGATTATTTTTAAAAGAGCAGTTCAAGTAAAAAAGTTGCCTGAGCGAAGACAGGATGATAGTGTCACCCTAGAAGACCAAGAAAGGAACTAACGAAAGGGAGATTTATGAAGGAGATCAGAGAATCCCAGAATTGGTTCAGATGGAAAGCACCTCTGCAATCAATGGCCACTATGGCCATTAAACCATGTCCCAAAGTGCTATGGCCACACATTGCTTGAGCACCTCTTGGGACTGTGATTCCACCGCCTCCCTGAGCAGCCTCTTCCAAAGCCTGACCATTATTTCAGGAAAGAATTTTTTTCCTAATATCCAACCTAAGCTTCCCCTGCACAATTTCATGACAATTTCTTCTTCTATCACCTGGTACTAGGGAGAAGAGATCAACCCCCAACCTCGCTCCAGCCCTCTTTCAGAGTGTTGTAGAGAGCANATTTAGACTGGATGTTAGGAGGAAGTTCTTTCCAGTGAGGGTGGTGAGGCACTGGAACAGGTTGCCCAGGGAGGTTGTGGCTGCTCCCTCCCTGGAGATGTTCAAGGCCAGGTTGGACGAGGCCTTGAGTGACCTGTGCTAGTGGGAGGTGTCCCTGCCTATGGCAGGGGGTTGGAACTAGATGATCCTTGAGGTCTCCTTCCAACCTTACTATTCTATGACTTATGTCATGACATGTGTAGACAGATCTGAAAACCATCCATACAGCGACATACATGAATTTGTTTTTGTAGAAGTGTCAGAAGAACTGGAATCTCAAAGACAAAAGTGAAAACCTTTGTGAAAAAAAATTATAATGTATTTTTCATCTGAACTTCAGAAATTGGAGAGAACAAAAGTTCAGAATTAGTGAAAACTTGAAACAAGGTTGATGTTCTTCTCAAAAGCAACTATAGATGATATAAATCAATATCATTGATTAGGTCATTGCAATGTTTTGGAGCGACAAGCACAAGGAGGAAAAAAAAAAATCAAATAAAGAAAACATTTATTAAAGGACAAAAAAAGCCAGCAATGAGAGCAGACCACAAGCAAATAAGGCTGCAATCATTTTGATTTGCTTATTTCTCCTAATTTAAATCTGATGAACAAAGAATTAATTCTTTCTGAAATCTTTTCAAGCAGAGGTGTCAACAAGTAGAATGTAAGTGTATCCATAGATAGACATGTGTGTGTATATATGTATTAGAAAAATCATTAAAAGTACAAAACAACAGGAAAAAACAAATTGTTTATGCTCATTCATGTCCATTTAGCTACACAAAAAGAATACCTAGTTCTACAGAAGACTTAGTTTCTCTTTCAGATGTTCTAGAAAATCTCCTTCCGTCCAGTATTCTAACACACATACAGACATCAAAACAGGATCCTGTGGTCATCATGGTTTCAGCTTCTGCTGACTTTATAGAGATGGATACAGAGATAAATATAAAACAAATAAATACAGAGATAAAATGTATAGATATCATAGCTTCAGTTGGAAGGCACCTTAAAGATCATTTACTCCATCCTCCCTGTCACAGGCAGGGATGCCTCTCAACTAGACTTGGTTCCTCAAGGCCCTATCCAACCTGACCCTGAACACCTCCAGGGAGGGGGTACCCACAACCACTGTGGGCAGCCTGTTTCAGTGTCTCAGCTCCCTCATACTGAAGAGCTTCTTTCAAAGACCCAGTTTGCTGGTTTGAGGCTAATTGGAATATTTTAACGAAAAAAAAATAGATTATAGGCTGTGAAAAGAAAACAATGGTGATGTCTACTTCACTCACAGGCTTGCTGAGATGTATAAAAACAAGGACACAAACACAGATAAGACAGAGTCTCTCTCTAATAGAGTTGGTGTGTCTTTCTCCCTGGGCTTTTGTGGCTGTGTAACCCAACTAATTATTCTGCTTCTAACTTCCCCTTGCCAATCCTCCAAACTCACCTTGCACGTAAGGCAGACCCTGGGGTAAGGTAGAAGGGTGGAAAGAAGGTGGAAGGGTGGTTGGGAGCCCCTCCTGGGGACTCTGATTTCTAGGAGGGGGATTGTATTTCTGTATTACCTTTAACTTGTATATTTCTGTAAATATTCCTGTATATAGTGTATATATCTGCTTGTACGTTGTGCTAAGCTGTAAATAGAGCTTCTGTCCTTAACTTCCAGCCGACTGAGTCTAGTTTGGGTGATTTTTCATACAGTGGGGGGGTGGGTAACTCCCAAACCATCATATCCACTCTAAACCTACTCTCCCTCAGCTTAAAACCATTCCCCCTTGTCCTATTGCTAGATATGATTACTAAAAGCCCCTCTCCAGCTTTCCTGTAGTCTCTCTTCAGGCATGGGAAAGCAGATAAACATGAATTTATAAATGCAGCATCAAATCCAAAAGTAGCCTTTAACAAATTAATATAAATTATTCCTCTACAGTACAACTCAATTCATTGCATAAATGCTGTCAATTTGCTTGTCAGTGATCTAGTGACGTACTACAAGGCTTTCTTCTCTTTATTATAGAGTACACAAGGTTTCAGTCCAAAGGAAGTACATTTACAAAGAGATGGCTGGTAAACCATATGGTTTCCAGAGTCAGGATGTCCTGACACATACCACAGCAGATCACAATTAAAAGCAAGCAATAAGAAATTACATCTGTTGACGCAAAAGATATACCAACGCAGTACAAGTGGTGTATATACCTTTCTTCAAAACAACTCAAAACAAAACAAAGAAAAACCCCAACCAAAAATACAGACCTGTCTATTGCATTTCACAAAGGAACCCTCACTAGCACTTTAGGAGCAGGCATGAATCACATCACTGTGTGATTCGTGCATTGTTATGACTGGAAGTGAGCATGTATGTATATATTTAGCATGCATTCAGTCTAAAAAAAGAAAAGCAGTCAGTCAGCAAGTTAGTTAAGAAATGTCTCTCTCTCACTGAAGTAAACTGAGACAAAGCTAAGCTCCTTTCACTGCCTCACTCAGGGTAAATCTAAGTATTTACTCCAAAACTATAAAAACAATAGAGTGCAATTCTGATCGTGAATATCTAAGACATTACTTTAGCCTACCAGAAACAGACTTTTAAATAGTTAACTAAGGAACTTCCAGACAAGATTATTCTAGTATCTTCTCTTCCAAACAGCCCACTCCCCCAAAAAATAAATACCACTACTCACAGAATTAAGATCAGAGAAAGGGGTTGATTCAGAGAAGACCTTAAAGATCCACTATTTCCAAGCCCCCTGCCATAGGCAAGGACAGCTCCCACTAGAACAGGCAGCTCAAGGTCTCAGGCAACCTGACCTTGAACGACTTCAGGGAGGGGGTATCTACAACCTTCCCAGGCAACCCGCTGTTCCACTGTCTCACCACTCTCACTGTCAAGAACTTCATAATATCCAGCCTAACCTCCTCCCTCTTCCAGCTTAAAGTCATTCCTCCTCATTCTATCACTACAAGCCCTTGTAAAAAGTCCCTCCATCACTTTCCTGTACGCCCTCTTTAGGCACTGAAGGATAAAAATTAAGTCAAAGATCTTTGACTTAAGCCAAATATCATACATTTTGACTTAAGTTGCTCAAAAACCTGTCCAACTTGGCCTTGAACACATCCAGGGAGAGGGTATCCACATCACTCCCTGGGCAATCTGTTCCAGAGTCTTGCTACCCTCACTATAAAGAATGTCTTCATCATCATGTATTTGACTTAAATCAAAGATCTTTGACTTTAATTATAAGGCATTATTTCACAGGACTGAGATAAGAAGAAACCTTTTGTATTTAGGGGATACATTTCCTACAGAAAACTGTATCTTCCAGTCACATTTTAAAGCAAACTGAATGCCTTGGATTTGTTTGACAGAACTTGTGTTCAAGCAGAGCATAGCAGCCCTAATACAATCTGTTTAAACACGTAATGCTAGTCAGAGACAATACAAAGAAAGTAACACAACTCAAAAAGACTAAGTATCTAATAAGTAGGACATCTGTTAAACACAGTTTCCAGCTGCAGTGAATGGATGAGAACAGTAAGAGCAGCAGTGCTCACACACTTCCAAAGCTATACTTTAAAACTGTCTTGTGAATGAGTCAAGAAAGTCAAAGTCTGACACACCACAGACAGCAGAATGGTAGATCTGCAATATGCTACCACAATTATCCAGAAAACAGCAATGCACAGCGCTACCAACAATGAATTCCGAAAAACTTAATCAGAGAGGGGCTAGATAGAATCTCAACTCTTTTTCCACAAACAAAATATATGCAGGAGAGCAAACTTCCCATCAACCTTGACCACAGAATCACACAGGTTGGAAGGGACCCTCCAAGGGTCCAGTGAGCAGGGACACCGCCAACTACATCAGGTTGCCCAGAGCCACATCAAGTCTCATCCTGAATGTCTCCAGGGATGGGACCTCTGGGCAACCTGTTTCAGTATTTCACCACTCTCATAGTGAACAACTTTCTCCTAATCTTCAACCTAAATCTACCCTGCTCCAATTTCAAACCATTGCTCCTCACTCTATCACTACAAGCCCTTCTAAACAGTCCATCACCAGCCTTCCTGTAGGTCCCTTTGAGATATTGAAACGCTGCTATACGGTCTCCCTCAAGCTTTCTCTTTTCCAGCCTGAACAACTCCAAGTCTCTCAGCCTGTCCTCCAAGGAGAGGTCCTCCAGCCCTCTGATCATCTTTGGGGCCCTCTACTGGATCCTTTCCAAAAAATTCATGTCCTTCTTGTGTTGGGGACTTCAGAGCTGGACCAGGTAAGGCACTGAAGAACATCATGTTTATGATTCGTAAATGTCTTTTCCAGATCCTTTGTGAAAGAATAACATATGATTCTATTAGGCATTGAATGGGCTGCCCAGGGAGGTGGTGGAGTCACCATCCCTGGAGGTGTTGAAGACTTGTGTGGATATGGCACTTTGGGACATAGTTTAACAGCCATGGTGGTCTTNAGAACATGTCACAGATTTATCAGCTTGAAGCAAACAATAGTAAAGGGTGCACAATAGTACTACCAATTCTAAATAGCCTGCATAGTAAATTAACTGCTCCCAAGTTTACATAATAGGCATTTTTGCCCAAAGTAACCATTCTTTCCCAAGATAACCATTAGCCTCTAGCAACAATTCACAGGTAGTTTCTCANAACCTGTTTCAGTATTTCACCACTCTCATAGTGAACAACTTTCTCCTAATCTTCAACCTAAATCTACCCTGCTCCAATTTCAAACCATTGCTCCTCACTCTATCACTACAAGCCCTTCTAAACAGTCCATCGCCAGCCTTCCTGTAGGTCCCTTTGAGATATTGAAACGCTGCTATACGGTCTCCCTCAAGCTTTCTCTTTTCCAGCCTGAACAACTCCAAGTCTCTCAGCCTGTCCTCCAAGGAGAGGTCCTCCAGCCCTCTGATCATCTTTGGGGCCCTCTACTGGATCCTTTCCAAAAAATTCATGTCCTTCTTGTGTTGGGGACTTCAGAGCTGGACCAGGTAAGGCATTGAAGAACATCATGTTTATGATTCGTAAATGTCTTTTCCAGATCCTTTGTGAAAGAATAACATATGATTCTATTAGGCATTGAATGGGCTGCCCAGGGAGGTGGTGGAGTCACCATCCCTGGAGGTGTTGAAGACTTGTGTGGATATGGCACTTTGGGACATAGTTTAACAGCCATGGTGGTCTTGGGTTGAGGGTTGCACTTGATCTTGTAGATCTTTTCCAACCAAAACAATTCTGTGATTCTATGAACTGACTTGGTTTAAGTTGTACATTAATGCAACAATACCATAAAACGTTGCAAGGAATAACCAACAAGTATAATTTCAACTACCTGCTCTACGTACTCATTCAGATGCTATTGAAAACTTGGATACTGACAAATATTAATTTCACAAAAATACCATTATTATTAAGTTACAGAAATAATCTGGCTTTTACTCACTAAATCAACAGTATGATCTTTGGAGACACACTCTAATTTGCTCCTAGGTAATTATAAAATAGCTAATCAAACTATAAGCCCCATTTATACTTTCAGAGTCAACGGTCATCAGGGTCACGACTGAGTATGCAGTTTAGACAGCATTGATAATCTTCCTAGTAGAAAATAAAATTATTTTCAGACCCAATGCACAAGAAAAATGATTGAAAGTCACCGAAATATTCTTGGTTTAAAAAAAAAAAAAATTTGTTCAGAACATGTCACAGATTTATCAGCTTGAAGCAAACAATAGTAAAGGGTGCACAATAGTACTACCAATTCTAAATAGCCTGCATAGTAAATTAACTGCTCCCAAGTTTACATAATAGGCATTTTTGCCCAAAGTAACCATTCTTTCCCAAGATAACCATTAGCCTCTAGCAACAATTCACAGGTAGTTTCTCA
>WBNM01006473.1:26297-42138 GCA_013399055.1 Ramphastos sulfuratus
GGGGGGGGGGTGGGGGGGGGGGGGGGGGGGGGGGGGGGAGCGAAATTAGGAGAAAATAAAAGCATGTAATTTATGCGTAGTCTAAAGAAATATTGTAGAGTTGGTTTTAACAATATTTATTTATACATTGTGAACTTTTTAAAACTTTTTTAAATACTTCCTGAAGTATACCTCTATAATATATATTTCTAGTACATTTCTAAAACACTTTCTCAAGTATTTTGCAAGTATTTTCAGTACTTCAGTTTGAAGTACTAAAATGCTTTCTAGAAAACTTCAGGTTTTAAAAACAGCAATTTCCTCCGTAAAAGGTCAGAGATATGGTCAGCTTGCTTACATAGTGCATGGGAAAGCAGGGCTACTTATCCATACCATAAAAGGAATATTATCCTTTGCATTGGAAAGAAATTAAACCAAATAGTTTAGGGGTTTAATGGTAAATCTACTGCTTACCCATGAGAAAGGCAGCAGGAAAACTGCACACTGATGCTAAAAGTCAGTGTCTCTAAGAATTGTAAATTCATACAAAGAAAAAAAAGAACTACTAGTAAACCTCAGAAAGCAGAGATCTCGGTGGATGAAGTATAAAAATGAAGATGCAAATAGAAGATATAAATATAGAAAACAATTCACATTCACTGATTAGATACAAGATTATTTTTTATTATCACTCCCTAGAGCTATGTTGCTTACAGTAACTTTTACAAACAGGGCTCTAACCAGAAGTACTATTCCAACCTTCCATCCTGCTAAAAACCTCTTTCAAAACCTTTATTTTTATTGGGGATTTTTTTTGAACTGGCAACAGAAATTTAAGGAGAAGACACTTCAGCAGAACTACAACCTTCTGCTTGTTCCAACAGCTGAAGCATCAGCCCATGGAAAACAAACACAGTCATAAAATCTGAACAATTCCAAAGAGCAAAATGCAACCAATGCTACAGAGAGGTGTTTGCATGCTATCTAAGAAGCCAGAACTTTTATGTACACCATAAAACAACTCTTGTAGCCTCCTTCTTTATAGAGTATTTGTAGTATTGGTTAAGGCCTTGTTGCTGAAAATAAATACTTGATACAGAAAATCTGATCTGCCAAAGAGGAAGCTACAGAACAAAACAAAGGTAAGGTAAAGAATGGCAATTTTAAGACAAACGGAAAGGTAAACCAAGAATTACTGAGCCCTGCTCCTAGTTTTTATGGATACTCTTTTTCTTTCGTCCTCTGATCAAGAGAACAGTTTTGCTTTGTTTCCATTCTCCCTAACATCTTTAGAAAGGGAGAAAAAAACTTTAGCTACCAGACTGCAGCAAAAAGATGGTTATCACAGCTACTATAGTTAAAGAATAAACAATGACAATGACTGTTATTACAAGCAAAATAGGCCTCTGTGCATGGGTGGCACCCCACTGACTTAGCAGAGTCTACCATCTTCACTAGGTATTAATTTGATCAGTGACCCACCACACAGAAAGCAGGAAACGCTCCAGAAATGAGATCTGAAACATCAGTCAATCGAGTAGGTTTCTATTTCTGATTTTAATCCCTGCTTTTGATCTGGGCAGAGAAGAAAATGACCTTCCGGTGCCTGCTGCCACATTACGGTAAGAGACTCAAATTTGTTTGCTAACATATTAAATTTGCTCAAACACATCCTTTCACTCTAAGTACCAAATGCTTAAAAACTCAAAGCAGCAAGCTACAGCATTCTGACACTATGACATCATTCTGTCTGGTATACTTTAATAGAATTTGGAAATAAAATTTGATTAACTGAGAGCAGTTTAAAGAGGATGCATTAAAGATCCAAGTTGAGGACACTTATCCACTAAAATGAAAAAAAATACCCAGCCTTTTGAGTGACTTCTACTGTAAGGATGGGGGAGCTGGAGTTGTTTAGCCTGAGGAATAGGAGGCTGAGAGAAAATGTTTTAGCTACCTGAAAGGAGGTTGGAGTGAGGCCAGCGTCAGTCTCTTCTCTCAAGTAACTAATGACAGGACAAGGGGCAGTGGCCTCACGCTGTGCCAGGGAAGGTTTATATCTGATATTAGGAAGAATTTCATTACAGAAGAAGTTGTCAGGCATTGGAATAGGCTGCCTAGGGAGGTGGTGGAGTCATTGTCCCTGGGGGTGTTCAAGAAACAAGCAGAAATAGCACTCTGGGACATGGTCTAGTGGTCATGGAGGTGTTGGGCAGAAGGTTGGACTTGACGATCTTAGAGGTCTTTTCCAACCTTTATGATTCCATGTAGCTTTGTAAATGGTCTGACACAGGGAGGAATTAAGCCATGTATTCCCCATATGGTTTCAGCAAGAAACCAGATTCACGGTTTCCAAGCCATAAACTTCCCTCTTGTGAAAAGTACTTCCAAGTATTTGCACTCGTAGGTCTTATTGTAAGATGCTCACTGTTCACAGCATCCTGATCATTAACAGGGAAATGTCAACGTAGCCTTCATAGCCTTCCTTGAGGGTTTTAAGTTTTTCATCACCATCAGAAGTCATGGTGGAAAAGGAGTGCATATAAGCACTCAATCAAGTATTTTGAAATTACCTCTTGTCAAGCTGTACTACATGAAACAATGACCATAATGTCAGTAGAACTACTCATGAACCTTAAGAAATGTTAAATATCTGCATTTTACAAGTGCCACAGGGAAAGCAAACAACTACATAATTTACAAGGAATCACTGAGTTAAAAAGTCTTAACTCTCTTGCCATACAGACCCACGCCTGACAGAGAGTAATCCTCACCCCCAGCAGTCTGAAGAGGAAGTTCTCAGAGCAGAACTCTGAGACTTACTAATGGGGTTTTCTCAAAATTGACATTTGTCAGTATTCAAGTTTTCAACAATATCTGAGTGACTGTATAGAGCATGGTAGTTGAAATTATACATGTGCTGATCATTTGATGGTATTGTTGCATTAACATGCAACCTGCTAAGGCAATTCATAGGATTACAGTATTGTTTTAGCAGAAAAAACCTCCAAGATGGAGGCCAACTATCAACCTAACACCACCACTGCCATTAAACCACATCTCAAAGTGCCAGGTCCACAAGTTTCTTGAACACCTTCCTAGGCAGCCTGTTCCAATGCCTGACCACTCTTGCAGGAAAGAAACTGTTCCCAATATCGAAACCAAACCTCTTCTGAAACAATTTCAGGCAGTTTCTTCTCATTCTATCACCTAATACTAGGGACAAGAGACTGACCACCCCCACCTCACTCCAGCCTCCTTTTGTGGAGTTGTAGTATCACTTCATACTCAAAGCAGAGTGCCTGCATCTCCTCAACAGTTCTCCATGGCATAACTAAACTTCTCTTACCTGTCATTGGTAAGGAACTCTTCTAAGCTCTTCTACCATCATACAGCTGTCATTTTGTATAACACTAAACAAAATTTATCAGGCTGGTGCAGGGAACTAGAAGATCTAAAAAACTATGATCAATCCCCTCCACTTCCTGGAAAATGAGTTTCAGTACAGTGTATTTCTAGTTTCAAAATGAAGAGTATAAGTACTTTAAAAAAAAAAAATCATTAAAAATGCAGAACACTCTTAAAAGTTAGGCGTACCACACTAATCTGTTTACTAAACTGACAAGAGTGACATCTCCCAGTCCCCACGCACATTCCTAGATGTACAAACATATCCAAGTTGCCATCACAAGCATGTCTCACAGGACAATTAGTTTTTAACTGAAGTCTAATACTTTCAGAGGTCTTGTTTGCACACTAACAATGTGATCTAACACGAAACACACAGAATATGCGATCGCAAGTCTAAGTTAAGCAGCTTTTCATTAGGACAGCTCTCCAAGTTTGAGTCATTTTAAAGGATCTGAAAATAACAATCGCCTAAGGCAAACACACACATTTGTTTTCCTTCCACAAACCAAGATTTAAAAAAAACACAGCCAGAGGCCATAAGGGGAAAAAAAAAGACAAATGGTGCTTAAATAACTTAAACCATAAGTCCCCCTACTTCTCTTACTTGTGCCTGGGGAGGTTGAGGTTGGATATTATGAAAAATTTCTTCACTGTAAGAGTGGTCAGGCACTGGAACAGGCTGCCCAGGGAGACAGTGGAGTCACCATCCCTGTAGACATCCAAAAAATGTGTGGCCATGACGTTTTGAGACATGGTTTAATGGCCATGGTGGTGTTAGGTTGATGGCTGGACTCAAATCCTCTTAGGGGTCTTTTCCAAACAAAACAATTGCATGCTCCTGTGAATCCCAAGGCACACTCACATAGCAGTTAGAGGTGCAGAAAGCTCCTGTTTTCCCAGAGGTACCTACTCAAATCATAGAATAGAATCATAGGACTGTTTCAGTTGGAAGAGATCTCTAAAATCATCAAGTCCATTCTTCATTGTATGGATCCAGGAACACACAGAAACACTCACCACTTTGTCCATAAGCTTCCAGGTCTTCTCCACAGTCCTCCGGTCAGCAGCAGCCTGCTTGGGGGGGCCCACAGCATCCTGAATGGCATCAATGAAGCCCAAGATCCGTCCCTTGCGTGGGTTCCGGCCGTTGACGGAATTGGCCATCTGTGTGCTAACCTGGCCGCAGCGACAGAGAAACTGAGATTCAGAAGGTGCTCCCAAAAGATCTTGTTTATCAGAAGGAGGAAACGCTTCCTTCTCTCCGGGCAGGAAAGGGCAAGAGTAGGGCATGTTTAGGAGCAAGTTTAACTGTTGATGACCAACAGCGCAAACCCACCTGGCCCCAGTTTACACCGGCAGAAGCGATCCCGGATTTACTGCCAACAGCAGCAGGAGAGAGGGAGAAATCCCATCCCAAGAGCCTGCCCGAAGGCCCAACCAACCCCCGCACCGCTCCCCCTGCCAGCGACGGTCCCTCAGTGCCGGCGGGCAGTGGGCACATGCCCGTCACCAGACAACAAAAGCGGAAGACGCGGAGCGGCCGCGGCGATGAGGAGGGGAGGGGGAAGGAGAAGGAGCAGGGGGAAAGAGAAGCCGAGGCGGCAGGCAAGCAGGGACCCGCAGGACACAACAGCGCCGGGGCAGCAAGGGCAGGCAGCACGGAGCTGCCTCTCGGAGCACTCAATAATACATACGGACAAGCACCGAGAGCGGCTTTGTGCCAAAAAAAGCCAGAGGAACCGCCGGCGGGAGTAGGGGGAGGATTCTCAGCCCCCCGGAGCAGGACGAAGCGCAGGCGAAGCGTTTGGTCAGCCGAGCCTCTCCTCCCTCCCGCCCGCGGCAGCCGCGGATTTCACTGCCCCGACAGACAGGCACAACGCAGCGCATCCCGGTCCCGGCCGCCGCCACAAGCGATTGCGGCTCCGCACACCCGCAGGACTCTGCCCTGTGGCGCCGCAGGGAACCACCGGGAACTGCTGCCCCACCACCCGTTTCGCCCTGCCCGCTCGCTGGCTATATGCAGGTGTGTGGAGAGAGAAAGAGACAGAGTCCAAACACATGCAAAGAGAGATACAGATATAGGCACACGCACAGCTCTGTTTGTGGCACCGCTCGCAGCCCCCGGCAGGCTCTGGTCTCCCCTCACTCCTAGAAAGTGAGGCTGGCTCCCCGCTGGCGGCGGCAGCGGCCCCGCTGCTGCTGCTCCTCCTCCCGCCCCCTCCCCGCGGCGCTCTGGCGGCTGCTGCTCCGCTCGAAACATGCCCACCCCACAGCGGCACAACAGCCAGCGCCGCGCATGCGCGCCGGGAGGGGAGCAGGGTAGGGAGGCAACATTGAGGAACGCAGCCCCCTTCTAGTAGGCGGGACCACATCTTCCTAATGACGAGTCAAGAGAGCATTACTCTTGATTGACGTTCCAATTAGCAAATGAGAGCGGGGATGGTAAAGGAGCTGAGCGGTGGCTAGGAGAAGGCCTGGAATCTGGCATGGGGGGGCTGGCTGTGCTGTGAGTGACAGGGGAACTGACCAATAGTGTAGCTCAGAGGGAGGGAAGTGGAGCTTCCGGTCCCGCCCCATCATGCCTGCTTAGGGGTACGAGGGGTCGGATTGAGGCCCTTGGGGGAGGTAGGGGGGGCGTGTTGGTTTGTAGGAGGTGCTGAAACTGTGGCTGGATAGGGAATTTCTAGGAGTTAAATGCACGGCCAGGAATTGTGGCGGAGTCCTTCTCCCCAAGTTAAATTATGCGTGCTGGAGCATTTGAATCTGCCTTAAAAATCCTCCCTTTTGCCACGTTTTGAGCCTTCTGCTTTTACACTTCCCCTTTGTGCTTTGGAGAGCTTTGTGGGGTTTTCTTTGTGACCACAAAGTACAGGAACTTCTCGTTCTTTCCTATGTCTGGTTTCTTTTCTTGTTTTTGTTTTGTTTGATTTTTTTTTTTTTTTAGGGGGGGATTTTGTTGGGCTTTTTGTTTTGCTTTTTTGTCGGGTTGGGATTTTTTTTTGGTTGATTGGTTGTTTTATTTGGTTCGTTTTGTTTTCCTGGTTTTGTGTTTTTTGGTTTTTGGTTTTTTTTTTTTGTGAGAGGAG
Organism: Ramphastos sulfuratus; assembly: GCA_013399055.1. Taxonomy (NCBI): domain Eukaryota; kingdom Metazoa; phylum Chordata; class Aves; order Piciformes; family Ramphastidae; genus Ramphastos; species Ramphastos sulfuratus. Next base: position 32,774 of record WBNM01006473.1, read on the forward strand.
CTTTGTTGTTAAACTTGAGATTTCCCAGGTAGGAAGTGTGGCTGGGAGAGCTACAAGAAAGCAATGAGGGTTGTTAGGCTATCTGAGAAGTGGTGAGAGATGATGTGAACACTTCTTAGTTAAAAACACGTCTTTCAGTATGTTTATGGTAAATAACTAAGGAATATGTTATGCTTTTGGTTTGGCTTTCTTCTCAAATTTCTATGTTACCTGTGAATGCTGGAAAGAGTGAGGTTTAACCTGTATAGGATGCAAAGCATTTTATTTAAGCGTCTTTTTGAAGGTGTTCCAGGGAGCAATTACATTTTGCAAGTGTTAATATTCTAATTAATTATCCTACAAGGAAGCAAAAATACAACACTTAAAAACTTTGAGGCTTTTTTTCTTAACACAGTTGTGCTAGAAGAGTATTTTTAATTTGCTTTTTGGGCTATCATCTAGAGTATTTTCCATAGTAGCTTCCATTTTGCTTCCATAAAAAATCTTCATAGGAATATCTTAATGGCTTGCCCTTTTCCTTGCTTGCTTGGTTGTTTCATTTTCTGATTTTTCTAAATTTTGACTTAGAAGTCAGAAAAATGAAGTAAAGAAAGTTGCAGGCTGTTTCAGTGTTCTTTATATTTATCATTTGTTGTAAGTATATTTAGGTATCTTCCTGGTGGTTTAAAATGTGTCAAGTTCCTCTTCTAGGCACATATATAATAAAACCTTATCAGTAATGTCTTCCTCAAAGGTAATTGTTCCTCTATAGCTTTAAAATATGAATTGGCAGATACTTAAGTGTGTTGGAAGCTTCCTACTTCACTGTAGGCTCTTTTCCCTGTGTTGTTTTAAATGTTGGATTAAAACTCTGGCAGCTCTTTTTTTTTTTTTTTTTTCTTTCCCCCCCCCTTTTTTTTTGTAAGCTCGACTTCATAAAATTAGGATTGTAGTGACTGCTCTTTTGCTTTCTGTTTTTTTTTGGCTGTGGATGCAGCAGAGGATCTGACATGTTTCTAAACTTGTGAAATCTTCACTTCTTTCTCTCAATTGTTTTGCTTTCATTGTTGTTTTATCATTCTCTTCATATCCCACACACTGCCAAGAGCTGCGGGTTGTGCTTGGTAGCTGACTGAGGCTGAGTCATGTTGTCTTTCAGTTCATCTGAGTGCAGCAGAGCCAGCAGCTTGGTTCTCTGCATCCATCTGTGTGTGTGGTGCATTAAAAGAATATCCAACTCTAGGGATGACAGCCTTTTTTGCAATACCTGTACTGTACAGTAAGTACAGATATTCTGGGAATTACAGTCCTCAGAGGAATCATGTGGATGTGTTGGAAGCAAGCCAGCTGAGAGAAGCAGGTGAAAGAGATACCTAAGGGTGTTTAAGATGGGTCAAGCTTTTGCATACTTTGTTATGAAAGGACTCATTGCTTGTGTGGTTTCCAGCATGCAGAGTGAATACCACTTGATAGGAGACAGCTGAGAAGTAAGGCTGAGAGTGGAGGAGCAAACAGCTGCCATGCATTTGAAGTTTGAGGCATTTACTTGGTCGTAGTGGAGAACGTAAAGATTGGATATTAGACATTCTTTACAGTGAAGATGATGAGACAATGGAACAAGTTGCCCAGAGACATTGTAGATGCCCCCTTCCTGGAAGTGCTGCAGACCAGGCTGAATGAGCAACCTCGTCTATTGGGAGATGTCCTGGCTCATGACGGGGCAGTTGGAACTAGATGGTCTTTAAGGTCCCTTCCAACCTAGATCATTTTGTGATTCTTTTGCCCACTGGGTCTGTAGGGTGCATAAGGATAAAAGGCTCTTGAAAGGGTGGCAACTGAAGACACTGGCCACCAGAAATACTTTGGGGGAGACCAGCAGCAATGTGTTAATGTAGCTATCCTGAGAGACGTGTGAGAGTGGATTTTCGCTGCCCAACTTCATGCTAACAGCATAAATTAGGAAGCTACTCTGGTATTTTTTATAAGTCCTTTGAGAGACCACAAGATGACACAAAGCAGAAACCAAAGTCAAATAATTTCATTCTTTCTCATGTCCTTTGAAGTATTTGAGACCAGGCTGGATGAGGCTTTAAAGCAACCTGGTCTAGCAAAAGGTGTCCCTACTCAGAGCAGGGGAGTTAGAACTGGATAATTTTATGGTCCTTTCCAACTCAAGACATTTTATGATTCTCTGCAAGAAAGTGTGTATTTCTGTTTGGGCTGTATGTAAGGTGCATAGGTAATTTTGACGTATGATTAAGGCCCCTGCGTTATGTACATACAATTACAATGTCTCCACAGATCTCTCTTACTCATAAGCTTTCCAATTAAATATTTACTTTACTTGCTGTTACACTAAAGAATATGATATTTTGGATCTGATACTTAGAAGTCTTGTGAGGAGCAACTGAAGAAAGAGGGATTGTTTGGTCTGGAGAAGAAGCTGAGGGAGAGACTTCATTGCTCTCTACATTTCCTTGAAAGGAGGTTGGACTAAGGTGGGGGTTGGTTTCTTCTCCCTAGTGTCAGGTGCTAGAATGAGAGGAAGTGGCCTGAAATTGCACCAGGAGAGGTTTAGGTTGGACATTAGGAAAAAAAATTCTTTCCTGAGAAGGTGGCCAGGCATTGGAACAGGCTGCCCAGGAAAGTGGTGGATCTGCCATCCTTGAAGGTGTTCAAGAAATGTGTGGACATGGCATTTTGGGATATGGCTTAATGGCCATGATGGTGTTAGGTTGACCATTGGACTTGATGATCTTAGGGGTCTCTTCCAACTGAAACAATTGTATGATTCTAAGTGTTTTAATCACTGTATGAAAACACTACAGAGTAGAAATTACTTGACTGTGAGGTGACAAGTTTGACAATTACACATTACCCGAAACTGATCCTCAGCCTATTTAAGATACCTACCAGTGGTGTGATGATGTCTGGATGACTGCTGTAAGGATCCTGGGTTGTATTAGAAATGCAGTGTCCAGCAGGAGTAGGGAGGTGACTGTCCTCTTGCACTCAGCTCTGGTGAGGCCACATCTTGAGTATTGTGTTCAGTTTTGGGCACTTCATTACAAGAAGGATGCGGAGGTGCTGGAGTGAGTGCAGAGGAGGGCGACAAAGTTGGGTAAGAGCCTGGAGAATAAATCTGGTGAGGAGTGACTCAGGGAGCTGGAGATGATTAGTCTGAAAAAGACGAGGCTGAGAGGAGACTCATTGCTGTCTACAGCTATCTGAAAGGACATTGTGGAGAGGCTCCTGCTGGGCTCTTCTCACAGGTAATTAGTGATAGAACAAGAGGAAATGGCTTCAAGCTGTGACTGGGTAGGTTTAGACTGGACATTAAGAAATATTTTTTTTCACAGCGAAAGTGGTCAGGTGCTGGATTGGGCTGCCCAGGGAGGTGGTTGAGTCACCAACCCTGGATGTGTTTAAAAGTTGTTTGGATGTGGTACTTGAGGATATGGTTTAAGGGTGAACTTTGTAGAGTAGGGATAATGGTTGGACTTGATCCTGGAGGTATTTTCCTATCAGAATGTTTCTGTGATTCTGTGATTTGGTAAAATCCTGCCATGAAAATGGAGTTGAAGATGGCTGAGTCAGGATATGATAAAGGAATCAAGATGTTGTGAAAGAAGCCTTGTTTTGAACTCTTAAATAACCCCTTAGTAAAGTAAGAATTTAAAATATGAGCATTTTACTGAAATGCAAATTGATAGCATCCATGCTTGGTAGACAGTGTTAAAGAAAACGGGGAAAACAAAAAGAAATCAACCCATATACAAAAGATTAAGTAATAGTTACATTTATTCATTGCGAAGGTTTCTTGTCTGTTAACTAGTTTTGGCCGTTGGTGGGGTTTGGTTTGGTTTTGGTGTGTGGTGTTTTTTTTTTTCCCCATTTTGCTTATTCCTCTGGATTTGTTAGCTTTGTGAATGAAACTTTATATTGCTACTATTGAATGCATTCTATCAAAGAACCATTGACAGTAGTTGGAAACAGAAGAGATGAGTTGGTTTTCTTTGTTCCCCAACTATTAAACCATTATTGATTTTTCTGCAGTCAGTCAATGTATGTGGTTTGGAAGACAGTTTTATTTGTGTGGGTTTGGGGTGGGATTTTTTTGTGTTTTTTGTTTTGATGGTGTTTTGTTTCAGTTTTTTTTACTGTGGTACAAGTGACCTTTTTGCCCAAATATGCTGAAACATAAGAACAATGAAGAGGTCAGATGTAGGTTTTATTTATAGCCACATATATAAGATAAAGGATTGCCCTCATGTACGGTATAATTTTTTTAAAGGCTAATTCAGTATGTGCTGAGTGAAGTGAGATGGTAGCAATGCTTGTAAAACCTGAAGTCAGCTCTTTGAAAAGTTGAATGTGAAGTGACTTCTTGCAAAGTGTAACACAATACCCTGGCTATCTCAACATCTTTAAACTTCCGAAGTAATTATATTGGTGTTTTGACTGAATATGTACATTATTATAAAAATGGAGCTGTACATGGGGGTGCGGTGGTCAGCAGTGCACTATCAGGCAGCAGCGTAATGGCTGAACACTGACAAGGTCATGCTCTTCAGAGCGTGCGTGATGCTGCAGCAGAAAGCAGATAGTCCCCTTTTGCAGGGACACTGAGGCTGTAAAGCCCCTAACAGCTCTGTGTTGGTGCCCTAGATCCATCTGTTCTGTAAGAGCACCAAGCAAACCAAAATCAACCAAACAAAAACCCAAGGGCAACAAAAACAACAAAACCCCAGTTCATACTGAAACAAAGATAAAAGATGAGTATTGTAACAGCAGCTACCTTGAAGTTCTGGGATTCTTTGTTTAAATGCATTTTCATTAGCCCATTCTAGAAATGGCCAATAGAATGGTTTGAGTTGGAAGGGACCCGAAAGATCATCTAGTCACCTCTAATAACTGTTAAGAGTATTAAAGTGGAACAGATGTTGTTGTTTTACAGTGCCCTCAAGGTGCTAGAATCTATTAAAAAAAAAAAAAGCCATTTGTTTATGATTTTGAGAGGTATTAAGCTGCAAGACACCATTGTGAGTAACTTCCAAAGTAGATTGCAGCATATTTACCTCTTGTATTCTAGCAACTTCAAAGACAGAAATAGATGACCTTTAAAGTCCCTTCCAACCCAAACTATTGTTATTATTTGAATAGCAATCACCTGTGACACTCAGAATTCTCTTACTGATCATGTCAGTAGCTATAATAATAGGTAAATTCCTTAGAGGGAATTAGAGGGGTAATTGTTGAGAGAAAATTGGTTATAGCAGTGGCATTTTGTTGTTAGATGATTATCTAGTTAATTCAGCTACCTCTATTTTTCTCTATTTACTTAGATTATGTTTTTCATTGAGTGTTCAAACCAACTTTTTAAAAATGGTTTCTAGAAATAAGATTATTTTCATACATTAAATATGAGTAACAATAGAATCACATTAGTGTGTTGGTAGGAAAAGGCCTCTAAGATCAAGTCCAACCATCAGCCTAACACCGTCATGGCCACTAAACTGTGTCCCGGAGTGCTATGCCCATATATTTCTTGAACACTTCTGGAGACAGTGACTCCACCACCTCCTTGCACAGGGAGTTCCAATGCCTAACCAGGACTAAACCTCCCCTGGCACAGTTTCAGGCTATTTTCTCTCATCCTATCACCTGATACTAGAGAGTTTAACCCACTTTGCTGACATACAGTGGAAAGAAAACCACAGCAACACAACAACCCAAAAAAAACCACAACAGAGAGACAACACTTTTCAAAGTTTCTGTGCCGTGTGGGAATCCATCATAGCTGTAGTGGGCTGTTACAGTACAACTCATGTTAATACAATGTTGCTGCCTTAGTTCTCTCTGCTGCCGAGGATTTAAATCCTCTTTCTGTCCTTGTTTTAGAAAGACAAGCTCATCTTGGCTTTGTCTGTACCTGTAAGTAAAATGAGCCCTGTAGCCAGGTGTGGCACAATAGGGTTGGTCACCTCCATTCATACCAAAATTGCACCACCACCCCTTCAAAGTTCCTGCATCCAGGAAGTGATCCCTGACCTGGTATAATCTCAAACTTGCTTGCGAACAACTCCAAGCTGTGTGGTGCGGTTGATGTGCTGGAGAGAAGTGATGCCATCCAGAGGGACTTGGACAGGCTTGAGGGGTGGCACCAGGCCAACCTCAGGAAGTTTGACGAGGCTGAGTGCAAGGTCCTACACCTGAATAAGGGCCATCCCAGGCACAAATACAAGCTGGGAAGGGAACAGCTCAAGAGCAGTCCTCGGGAGAAGGACTTCAGAGTGTCAGTTGATGGAAAAAACTCAGCATGAGCTGGCAATAGTTGCTTGCAGCCCAGAAGGCAACTGTGTCTTGAGATGCATCGGAAGTGTGACCAGCAGGACAAACGAGGTGATTCTGCCCCTCTTATCTGGTGAGACCTCACTTGGAGTACTGCATCCAGTTCTGGTGGCCCACACACAAAAAACTCATGGAACTGCTGGAGTGGGTCTGAAGGAGACCATGAAGATGATCAGAGGGCTGGAGCACCTGCCCCATGGAGACACGCTATTCACCCTGGAGGAGAAAAGGCTCCAGGGAGACATTATAGCAGCCTTCCAGTACCTGAAGGAGGCTGCAGGAAAGCTGGGGAAGGACTTTACAAGGGTGTGTAATATTAGGACAAGGGGCAATAGCTTTGATCTGGAAGAGGGGAGATTTAGAATGGATATTAGGAAGAAATTCTTTAGGATGAGGATGGTGAGACACTGAAACAGGTTGGCCAGCAAGGTCATGGATGTCCCCTCTGTGTAGATGTTCAAGGCCAGGTTGGTTGAGGCCTTGAGCTACCTGATCTAGAGCTACCTGAGCTACCTGCCCATGGCAGGTCCCTTCCAANAAAAAACCACAACAGAGAGACAACACTTTTCAAAGTTTCTGTGCCGTGTGGGAATCCATCATAGCTGTAGTGGGCTGTTACAGTACAACTCATGTTAATACAATGTTGCTGCCTTAGTTCTCTCTGCTGCCGAGGATTTAAATCCTCTTTCTGTCCTTGTTTTAGAAAGACAAGCTCATCTTGGCTTTGTCTGTACCTGTAAGTAAAATGAGCCCTGTAGCCAGGTGTGGCACAATAGGGTTGGTCACCTCCATTCATACCAAAATTGCACCACCACCCCTTCAAAGTTCCTGCATCCAGGAAGTGATCCCTGACCTGGTATAATCTCAAACTTGCTTGCGAACAACTCCAAGCTGTGTGGTGCGGTTGATGTGCTGGAGAGAAGTGATGCCATCCAGAGGGACTTGGACAGGCTTGAGGGGTGGCACCAGGCCAACCTCAGGAAGTTTGACGAGGCTGAGTGCAAGGTCCTACACCTGAATAAGGGCCATCCCAGGCACAAATACAAGCTGGGAAGGGAACAGCTCAAGAGCAGTCCTCGGGAGAAGGACTTCAGAGTGTCAGTTGATGGAAAAAACTCAGCATGAGCTGGCAATAGTTGCTTGCAGCCCAGAAGGCAACTGTGTCTTGAGATGCATCGGAAGTGTGACCAGCAGGACAAACGAGGTGATTCTGCCCCTCTTATCTGGTGAGACCTCACTTGGAGTACTGCATCCAGTTCTGGTGGCCCACACACAAAAAACTCATGGAACTGCTGGAGTGGGTCTGAAGGAGACCATGAAGATGATCAGAGGGCTGGAGCACCTGCCCCATGGAGACACGCTATTCACCCTGGAGGAGAAAAGGCTCCAGGGAGACATTATAGCAGCCTTCCAGTACCTGAAGGAGGCTGCAGGAAAGCTGGGGAAGGACTTTACAAGGGTGTGTAATATTAGGACAAGGGGCAATAGCTTTGATCTGGAAGAGGGGAGATTTAGAATGGATATTAGGAAGAAATTCTTTAGGATGAGGATGGTGAGACACTGAAACAGGTTGGCCAGCAAGGTCATGGATGTCCCCTCTGTGTAGATGTTCAAGGCCAGGTTGGTTGAGGCCTTGAGCTACCTGATCTAGAGCTACCTGAGCTACCTGCCCATGGCAGGTCCCTTCCAACCTCATCTATTCTATGATTTTATGAAACCTGCTAGGGAAGTATTCTACTAATTTACCACCACATATATCTATGACTGTGCCAACTATATGCGGACAGAGTTGAATGTGAGTGTGCATATAAATATACATGTGTGCATGCAGACAGTAATATGGATCCTTCGTTTTGTTAATTTTACTTGGACTTAATGAGATTTACTTTCAACTGACTCCTTAAAGAGGACGTTGGAAGTACAGTCGCAAGAATTTTACTAAGGATTTCAGCCTTGTATTTCCCAATCATTCGTGCTAGGAGCAAATCAACTGAAGTATGATACCATTTTCCATGCGAAACCTAGCAGAACAATTTGCTTACCTCTGAGCAATTGGAAAATACATTATCTGTTTGCAGGAGCAGTAGGAAAACTAATTGTGGGGTGTTTCTTTCTACACCTTGCTAATGAGTTTGTTTGTTGTAAACTAGACAGCCCACTTCAAAACACATCTCTGCCTTAATATATTGTATTAAATAAAGCATGTCAGCTTCATTGTAAACCAACTTTACCCTCAGGGAGCAATTTGACTGAAGTTCTTCTGTTTCTTTTCTGTTATTAATTGCATCCATCTGCCAGAGCAGGTGCAAAGGCTTTAACTAAGTCTTATCATTTTAGTACTACCTCTTGAATTTACTCCATCTGTGCGATAGCATAAAAACAATCAATGTCAGTATCTTATTTTTAAATTTTTTTCCCCTCCTGTTCCTGCTGAGTGCTGTGATCTTAGATCTTCCTAATATTGGCCTGATAAAACAGTAGCAGAAATGCTTGACTCCAACACCGTATTTAATATCCTGCCCACATACAACTGGAATTTCTCATTTTACTTGAGTTTTAGGGGGCTTCACTTTGTTCTTACTTTTACTTTGACCTGTTTACATTTCATTTGACACAACATGAATTAATCTGAAAGTGAATGGAAGCAAACATACTCTTGGATAGAACAGAATTAAAAGAGCAATGACAAACTAGATTTCAGTGTAGCACTCACTGTTCAAAATACAATTGCTTACTGCATTAAAATGAATATTTCAAATGGCAAAAATCACTTATTCCTGTCCCCAGAAGTCTGCTTCACTATTTTTCATTTTCCCCTTAAAAAACATAATCACAAACTGCATTATGTAGGATGAGCGACTGATGTAAAAGTCTTGTAAACTCAGTTTGAGAATAGCTGAATGCTCTGAAGCATTCAACAAATAATTAGAAATTTTAAATTCATTCAGTTTGTCTTTGCAGATCACCTGCAACAGCAGATCAAACATTACTTAGTTTTATTAAAGTAGTGACTTAGTGACTCGGTTGTGGGATTT
>WBNM01006477.1:0-54445 GCA_013399055.1 Ramphastos sulfuratus
CCTTAAACCAGCACAACTGTGCAGGGTGCCTATTTACTGCCATCATCAATGGAGATACTATAAAAGGTTTTCAGAAGTTTGTTACACCCATCATTCTGAAACAGACCCTCAGTCCATATAGTCATCAGTTTCTTCCCTGTCACCACCACCCTTTCCTCCACTGCTGCCTCATGTCCTTCCACATTCAGAAGTCTGATTCTTTGGTTTCTCCAATATTATTTCTAATGACACAATCTCCTTTTCCACTCAGGGGACATTGAGGTTCTTCAGTGAAACTTTATCTCCAATCTTTTATTTAGCACCATTGACTGCCAATAACTTGTATTCAGGATTTTCGATGGGAAAAACTGAAGTAATTCCCTGACCTCCTGACTGTGGCAATGTGTTGCTGGCCATAGGTGCCAGGCACTGTTCAAGAAACCATGCTTGGAAAAGGAATGCACTTGTGGAAAGCACTGGGATTCCCATAGAAATAACAGACCTTTGAAGTCAGATGGGCTCAGTCACAGACTTCAGGAGTGGTGGCCCCTTCCTAGAAGAAGTGCAGCTGCACAGGACATGTAGTGCTGCTTCCCAGCTCACTGGCTGAGGAAAAGAATTGTTTATTTTGTTTTTTAAAAGTCTTACAAAAGTCTGAGGTCTTCAGACACCTCCATGAATGTCTTCATGCAATCTGACAGATAAAATCCTACAGTAACTAGGGTTGTAATCTTTTTTGAATGTGCTTTTATACTTCAAACCAAGTCAATGACAAGAGCAGGATATTTAAGTCCCTGCTCAATTTAGCGTCACAGTCTTGTCACTTCTTTGATATTGGTTATACTTTTACCAGGTTATTTTATCTTTCATCTTCTCACCCACTATAAAATTTCAGTCAAAATAGCTGAATTCATTTCAGTCATTCTGAGCTGACAAACAAATCCTTTAAAAAGAGGGGTGAAATCTTAGCTGTCATATGTTTTCATGTACTTATCCTTCCCATGCAGAATGCAAAATCTGAGTTTTCACCTGTCACGGCTTCTTCCCCATTTTGGTTTCAATCTGTGATCCCTGTATTTAAAAACCTTTGTATTTGGGTACCTTGGCATTTGTGAAGGAAGAAGTTCTACAGCACCTCTGATTTGTTTTTCAGTTTTGTCCTTGTGTGGTGTCAGTTCTTTGTTGTTAAACCAGATTTACACAGAGACTGTGACAGTAACAGCAGCAGCTTGTAATCTGTCAAGTCTGTCTGAAACGTCCTTCAGTTGCCTTTGTAAATTTAGTGCATCTGTATAAAGCCCCTTGTGTAAAAAAANCTCAGAGCAAATTTCAAGACACTTAGGTAGCTGTATGGAAATGCAGAGACAGATTCTAGGCTCTCTGATACATCTCTTTGTGCCTGTGCTGCTACAGTAATTGCTTTACATTTCTCATTTTCGTGCTATATTGATGATAATGTTAACACAGGAAAAGGTTGTAACTTTCCTGGTTTCTGCTTTTCAGGCTCTTTTTACAGTGTAATCACCAAATGATCCTTTTCAGATTTGTTTGCTTGAAGATTGTTCTATATTCAGGTTTTAGTTTTACAGCTGAACATTGGCTTTTATTAAATGAAGCTATTAATAAAACAATAGAAAAGTTGGACCAAGGATTTAAAGGAACAGATAAGGCAATGGCTCAAAAATGTCTGCCTGTGGCATTAATTGCTTCCATATTCACCTCTTCTATTTCAAGCTTTTGAGAAAATGACACAAGGGAATATTCTAGGTTTTGAATCCTTTTTTAAGTAATGTCCACTGATTTCCATAGAGAGAAGGAAAAAAATATATAACATGTTGGTCACCATCCACTAAATAAAATGATTCCCAGCAAAGTATTTTGCTCTCTGCTGGGGTTGACCACTCTCCTGATATCTAGATTCTCTATACCTTACTTCAAGGTAACACCTCTATCAGGTTACTGAATGAGAAGACACCATCAGGAAATCATAGAAAAACATATATAGGACAAAGCCCATCTCCTTGTCTCCAATATTCACCTCTGGAGGCTGGAGTTAGACACAAACCCCCACTTGTTTATTACAAAACAGCTGTGTGGTGTAACAGTGCCTTTTACTTCCTGTATCCCTCTGTCAAGGAGTTAAGAACATTCCTCTTGCATGTGCCTAGGACTGGTTCCACACCTTTGCCTTTGGGAAGTACAGCTGACAATGACTTGCACCTGCCAAAAAGGTGCTTCATTTCCATCTTTTCATGGGTCTCTGAAAACTACAATAAGATAACCTGTCCTGTTTACACTGCATTGTACCCCTGAAATCCCCAGAGTGGTTATGATGCCCAGTGAGACCACCTGGTTTTTATGTAGTTTGTAAGTCATTCTTCCTCAGAGATCTTTCTTTGGGTCCCTTCCAACACCTGACATCCTGTGATCCTGTGAACTACTAAGAAATTCACCAGCCTCATTTTCTTTCTAAGTTTTCAGGATAGTTAAGTTTTTCATTGATGACCTGAAATGAAAGTATAAATTTCTAGCATCTCTCATTTATTTCCATAAATGTGGAACGCACCATTTACCTCCCCAGAAAACTGAAAATCTATACACTACAAAATGTTTTTAATAATAAATGACAATAATTCTCCTTTGTAGTCTTGTTGGTAGATGGTGAAGAGAAATACCAATATGTATAAATATCACAGAAGTGTGCACATTAAAGATTGAAATAACATACCAGATCAGTTAGTTAATCACTCTGTAAATGAAGTCCTGTTCCACACTGTACAATATAATTTATTCCTTCCAACTCTTATTTACCACAATTGCTTAGAGGTACAGAAGAAACTAATCACTTTAATGACTTGGAGCCCTTTGTGAATGATTGAACTTTGGGGGAAAGAACAGTCAAAACTGCATTGACCAAGTGCATGGGGATCAGGAGCTTTTGTATTAGGTCTGTCTTTCAAAGATGTGGATCTGAAACAGTCATGTTGGGGTCTGAAATGCAAAATTCCCAGCTTTTATATATAAGACATTTAAATTTAAAAACTCAGAGCAAACTGTAGTCCCCTGTGGATGTTGAAGGGTTACAAGTGTATGCAAGTCAAAACACAGTTGATGCCGAAATTATAGTAGCTTAGTAACAAGAGAAATGCAGTGATGATGGAATGAACCCAGAAATAACCGATGTTAAATTAGCCTGGTAAATGGGCAATTAGCACGGATGTGGTGCATACAAATATGCCTCAGGTATTACCATCCTAATTACTCAGAGGCTTCATTATTCAGACCTTCCCTGCCATTTGTCTTTTTCCTTCATTTTATAGGTACATGTTATATTGCAGTGAGGTTGTATTGTGGGGAAAGGGTACAGTAGATTGCGTTGAAAACCATTGTGTGCTATGCTTGTTCAGCATCGCCCTTCCCTTGATGCTACATGTGTAGCCAGCTAATGCTTTTTGATCTACACAGGCAAGAGCTTTGTCAGGATGGTAGGCACCAAGAATAGATCAGGGGAGTATATAGCCATGGTGAAACTCAACACATTAAATCTGTCTGATTAAGCTATACCTTCCATTCATAGATACCTATTTATTGCAGAAGTTATAACAAAGACTTTGGAGGAACAAAAAAAAAAAAAAAAAAAAGTGGTCTCCTCTGTCAGGACCATTAGACTTCAGAGAGATTTTCTGAAGCTGAGATGGATCATTAATGAGTGGTTTCAAACCACTACAGTAATTTCATCTTTATGGATTTTCATTATTTGAGCTGTGGTAGAAATATATTAATTAATTTTTCACAGATGCATCTGAGTAGCCTTTACACGCAGCAAATAAAATCAGCAGTGAAATCATGGTTTAATTATTTACCTAGCAACAACTTAGAATCGATACAACATCTCTTACTGACTGTGAGAACTTCTTCTTCTTTTGTTCTCTTCCTTTTATGTGGCTATCATGCAATCAGGAGACAAAAGGCAAGGGGATTTCACTTATATAATTATAGCTCATCAAAATGGCCTTCAGGAACAATTAATTTGTCAGATTTGACCCTTTTTCTGTCGGAGAATTATCTATGAACTAATCATGCCTGTTATTATTGAGTTAATGAAGAGCTTTTCCCAAACACATCTGAGGCCAGCTGTAGCTTGTATTTCTTCAAGTGTTTGCTATTTAGAGTTCTCTGGTTGGATCAACTCTTTCACATAGTGTATTTTTTTTACTGCTTGATTAAATAGAACTCCTTTAAAAAGTGGATACATGCCAAAGAAAATACCAGAGTGCTGAAACTTCCCTAGGTAGAAAAGTGATTATTCTATGGAGACTTACCAGGAAATCTTAAGGCCTGAAATCACAAAGTATAGCTATAATGTAGAATAACAGCTTGCTTCTGCACTTTAAACAATTTTATTTCTGCTTCATTCTATCTTCTGGTTGAAACACTGTCCACCCTTCATAAAGTTCAGCACTTTTAAAAAATCATTAAGCATTAAACCTCAAGGCAGTTATATGCGATATTTGATAAAAGGCTCTTAATAGTTTTGAATCAGTGTCAGAAGAAAACCCTCTCATGGTTCTCTAGAAAAAAAAATGCTCAGAGAAAATATTGCAAATGGTGTAACACACCATAAATACCACAAATGACTTTCAGACAGCCTTCAGAGTGTAGACCTACTTGTATTACTCATACAGATTCCCCTCCTCCTACCACGCTTATGTCTGCTGCAGATTTCTCATTAGAGAACACTGATTTCTATGCACCCATTTAAGTTTGTCTTCCAGTTTCTCCAAGACAACTTCTCAGTTATTACAGAATGGTAACATTGAGTGATATTGTCTACCAGGGATTTTGACACTTTCCAAGAAAATGGAAGGCCCTTCCTTTATCTTTCATCAAACACATAAACCCTTAATACTTCTAAGAACAGAAATACTTTCTGTCTCAGTTCAATAAGCCAAATAGCACTGAACTAAAATACTTTGCAAGAGGACTTCCCAGTAAATAAATCTGGAATTACAGTCTCATCTCTAATCAAAGTGCTGTAAATTTGAGGAACCTGTTCTCACATATTGTGCATTTTCATGTATTACGTGTTATGACAGTTAGTCATCAAGCCTCTGACTTGTAAATTTTCATCATCCTCACCCCTCTCTCCGTGTGATCTGACTAGCTCAGCTCTCAAACAGAAAATATGTGGGGATATTTAAAAGCTTTTTCTCAAATGTAATCTCCCAATGTATTTGAGTAAGTAATTCCAAGGTAATGACTATACTTTATGCTGGGCCTTTCCAAAGGTTACATCTTGCCATACTCTTGTAGACACAAATAATATTCAAGATAAAGTGCATGTCACATCCCATTGCTTCTTTCCCTCTCCACTGCATCAAACAAAATCAAACTAGTGCAGCGTAACATGGACAAGTGACACAGACTGAGATATTCTTTTCAAATCAAGGGGAACAAAAAGGAAGAAAGAAATTCAGAAGGAAAGAATTCAGAAGGAATTCAGAAGGAAGGAATTCGGAAAGAATTTGGAAGGAATTTGGAAGGAAGGAAGGAATTCAGAAGGAATTCAGAAGGAAGGAATTTGGAAGGAAGGAAGGAAGAAGGAAGGAAGGAATTCAGAAGGAAGGAATGAAAAAATAAAAATAAAAATTAGAATTAAATTTAAAATTAAAAGTGCTTTGAGAAAACACTGTGCGTTCTCCTCTGTAATAAACTGTATGTCCCTATCTTTGATATTTTCTGTAGGAACTAACCCTCTGTCCTCTGAGCACCAGGTCCATAGAAGCCTTCTCTCATCCACCTTGGTTTCTTAGGCTCAGCTGGGGATTCTGATGGGAACTTTTCTGTGTGTCGTAGGTTTTTGTCTAAGAGCGTGACAGATTGAGATTATCTTAGTTTGCTCTTTTTAAGGAAAAAGGGCAGTAAAATAATAACATTCTCACTGAATTGAGAAGAAAATACAGAGAAGTTGTATTTAAAGATGTGCAGAAAAAGATACAGCATACATGAATCCTTGACACCTAATACAGATACAGGATATATGAGAATTGCCCTAAAGCCTTTCCCTGAAGTGAACCAAAAATCACCAAAACCCCAGTGCTCATTTTCTTCCATCCTCCATTGTCTCCCAATTAGAGCCAAGCAGGCCAAAATTCACTGTAGCAGCAGCCTTGAAGGCCATGGACTTCAGGGTACTCCTACATACCTAGATAAGAATCCCTCTGGAGAGTTGAAAGGAAAATGGAGAAAAGAGAACTAATCAACCTTGCTGCCCACTTATAAAGGGTTTTCAGGATTATGGGATTGAATAACAAACATTATGATATCCAGGGGCGACCAGTTCATCCCCTGGGATGGATCTTGATCTCTGTAGTTTTTTAGGAAATAAACTGAAACCCCTCAAACCATGACACTGTGCCAAAGACAGTGATACAGCCTTGTACGTGAACTTAGCTATTTTCCTCTGTCTAAGGATGTGTCATCAAGTTCCTGTCCTTGGACAGGATATCTCAAAAGGATCTCTCCTCTCCCCTACAGCTAAATTTCATGGAAGATATAATAATTTAAGATCTTTGAAGTTTCTTTTCTTCCTCTACTTTTTGACTGAAATCAGCCATGAAGTTCAACAGTTACAGAGAAGATGAAGACAAACACAGATGGTCTCACACAGTCAGTATGAAAGAACATGTATACTCTCCTTAGAAAATCAAGTGAGGAGAAATGGCTTGGTTCTGTCAGAATAATAGATGAATTGCAGATCTTAGATGGGCAACTGCTCAAGTATATGTAGGAAAGCTATCATGAAGTGACAGGGTAGTGAGAAGAGAGGAGGGAAATGTTATTTCATAAGAAGCAAAGTCAGGAGAGCTGAACATTACAGAAGCAATCTTTCCTCTCACCCTCCTATGCCACCTACACTCTTTCCAGTTCCCTTCAGGGAGTACACTACATTTTCTATACCTTGTCCTTTGCTACAACCAGACATTTTCTGCATGCCTGAACCTGAACTGACTCAGCTGCAAACAGCTGGGGGTATGTCTGTGCTGTGGGAACCCAGAAGTCCTACACGTGAGGTGAGGACTGCTGAGCTAGGCAGCATGGAGAAGTGATGAGTAGTCCCCATCCTTCCCTCAGTGAGAACAGTAGTATCTGTCTCTCTAAGCAACCCATCATCTTGGCCAGCTTTGCAGGGAATTATCACGTCTGAGATATCTATCAGTTTCTGTGAAATTTGTTTGAAATGGACTAATGGATTTGAAAGAAAGGCTGTGGTCACACACATATCTGAATAACATGTACATGTTTCCTTGGGAAATCAGACTAAAATGGGTGTCAGGCCCAGCAACTCACCTGTTACATTAGAGACATCTTTACTCAATCCAAGAGATGTGGAAGCCCCACAGCTCTGGTAAAAGTATCACCATGATGATCATGTGGAAAGATTTATTTGTTACTTTAACTATAGTTGTGAATATTTTTACCTAGCACATTCAATTCAAGGAAAAAAAAATAGGTTGGTAGCTGAAAGGTAAGTGAATTGCTTGAACATCACAAAAATCTGCAAGAGACATCTACAAACTTGAAAGCTGCAGAGCTTTACTCCGCTCTCATCAGACCCCATCTGGAGTACTGTGTACAGTTGTGGAGCCCCCAGCACAGGAAGGACATGGAACTGTTGGAGCGGGTCCAGAGGAGGGCCACAAAGATGATCAGAGGGCTGCAGCAGCTCTGCTATGAGGACAGGCTACAAGAGTTGGGGCTATTCAACCTGGAGAAGAGAAGGCTTCCAGGAGACCTTATAGTAGCCTTCCAGTATCTGAAGGGGGCCTACAGGAAGGCTGGGGAGGGATTATTTACAAGGTCTTGCAATGACAGGACAAGGGACAGTGGGTTTAAACTGGCAGAGGGGAGATTTAAACTGGATGTTAGGAGGAAGTTCTTTACACTGAGGGTGGTGAGACACTGGAACAAGTTGCCCAGGGAGGTTGTGGCTGCTCCCTCTCTGGAGGTGTTCAAGGCCAGGTTGGATGAGGCCTTGAGTAACCTGTGCTAGTGGAAGGTGTCCCTGCCTATGGCAGGAGATTGGAACTAGATGATCCTTGAGGTCCCTTCCAACCTTACCATTCTGTGATTCTATGATTCTATAGTGTCACAATACACTTTCATTTTGAGAGACAGCATGAGCACACACACATAGAGTCCCTCCACCAGTTTGCATTTGAGTATTTAAAATGAATCCAAAGCTCTGCTAGTGTGCACGCATACAATTGCACATATTTAGAGGTTTCCCAAGGAGTGCTTTTGCATTAGCTGATCTCTTATTTTCTCTTATTTTCTCTTTCTGATCCATGCCTCTTGAATCAGAAAACAAAGATATTGTAGCTTCTGAACATCACTTTAGTAAGGACTAAAACCTAAGCCATGATCTTGAAGAGACTGAGTTGCTATCTGCTCTTTTTTTCTGAAACATTTTTAAATAATATTATGATGCTTATTTTTACATCAGTGCTGTGCTGCTATCTTATCGCTCCCCTACACAGTTGTCAGTGCAGACCAAATAACTCATTTCAAATGCCAATGCAAAGAACACGAGCCTTCTTCGTGTTTGGGGATGGTAAAGGTCATGTAAATTTAGTATTTATATTTTGTCACTTCTAAACACAAGGTCAGGAAAACACAGCACATCAGTATAAGTGCAGGAATGAGGCGTGAAGTTTGGAAGCAAAATAATATTTAATAACTTATATAACCTGTTCAGATGCCCAGATCAAGACAACATAAAATGAATACACAAATTAATTCCTTAGAAAAAGATGTGTTTTGTGCTAACTGAAAACCCAAGTTTTGCAACTTGAAGAGTAGATTCATTTCAAAGTATTGTTTTATGCTTTCATGTGACCCTGTACTGCAGGTGATTGATGAGAAAGAGGTGGAGGAAGAGTAAAGACAGGATTTTGTACCAAGGAATGTGAATTCTGCCATGTGTAAGGGATGCAAAATTCTGCACAATCTGACCAGTCAGTGGTTAAACACTCTCTGTATGGACATATCTGCCTATACAAAGTAGAGAATAGGTAGGAATTACCTCCAAGACAAATGGAAATACGTAATGTAGAGAAATGGTGGCTGTTTCGTGAGGAATCCTTTTTCCCTTATGTGCCAGAAAAAGTCTGCCATCAGCCCCCTGCAAATGACTGTTTACAATGTTGGTGGAAAATAACACCTCTGAAATACAATGCTTGATGGGTTTTTCTCCACTGATGATCTGTGGGAGTCAGGATATGTGTAGAGATACTGGTCCCAGTTTTATAGAAATTTAATAAATTACTTCATCTACAGAATATGTGAAACTAGGGCAGGGAAGGAGGGTGTGTTCCTCTTCATTAAAAAATACCTAAGCATCAGCATTTCTGTCTCACACTGAAGCTTTATAAAAAGTTGAAAGCAAAACCAGAAAAAGTGAAACTCCCACCAGCACCCTGAGGATTAAACATGGAATAAAATAAAGTGCTTTCAAACATCAGGCACTTAACTCCAGGCACCTCCTGCCTCTTCAGAGGGTCTACAGCTCTTTTCTTCCCACCACCATCAGGCATCAGTAAGAGAGAATGTTTGCCTCCTTTTGACTCCTCTGCCCTTGTTGCTGGTCCAAACAGTCCATCATTGACACTTCTGCAACACTGACAGGGCCCAAGTCTGTCTCTTGAGGACTACTTTGTTATGATTAACCATCAGAGATGGTTCTTTGTGGTAAAAACTGGTTGTCTCTTCTTGTCCCAACCAAACACTTGCCCTGGGCAGCAGGAGGGATATGAAAAAATCCAGACAAATGTGTAGAAACCCTCTCCATGATCTCCCAGAAGCTCTAGATGAAGACGGTCATATTTGACTGTGTATGCCAATGTGCATTGCTGCATGAAAAAGATGTGTTTTTATAAGGCTTTAGAAAAGCTTTCATGAGTTTCCATTGATCAGCAAAGACCTTTTTCCCCCCTGTCTCTCAAGTCTGTGACAGTCTGGATACCTTTCTATGGTGAGGAAGCTTTTTTTTCAAAGAAACATTTCTAGGGGTGTGAATCCAGTGAGATTATATTAGTCAGACTCAACTCAGAAATCTCCAATTACTCTCTTCTGGACCCACACAAACTCTTTGTCTCTCTCTGACTGAATCACTACAACAGTCCCAGATAAAACACTCAAGTCAGAAGTTGGCAGCTGGTCACTATGCCTTTCATCCTATTCAAAAGGTGAAAAGCAGGGAATTTGTGAGGTTTTCAGAGCAAGCTGATGATAAGTTTGCTCAGCAGAGATTGGATTTCTGGCGAACAGCTTGCACAGGTTTTGTCTGCCTATGCTATCATTTTGTCTATCCATCCTTTGTCCCTCCTGATTTCCGCCCACATTAATACAAAATGACAGACTTGCCCATTTAACTCTGCAGGCTAAACTTCAGCCTCATTACTATGTATGAGATCTATTTTCACCCCAATTTAACATTAGTAGACTAATTGGCAGAGTTCTTAACTGAACCACAAATCTCTTAAATTACTATTTTACTTCCTTTGTACGGATCCAGCTTAATGTTTACCTTTTTTTTCTAATTTACTGTTTATGTAAATGTCACACTTTTTTTTCCCCTCTTCATTCTCTGACTGGATTCGTGCTTAGTGTGTGTCATAGTCACATAGCTTTACTGCTGTCCGCTCTCATTAGACTGATCTGAGGAATCAGCTGTGACCACAGTTTAATGCTGGACCAGGTTACAGCCTCTGACAATGAACCTCTAAGTAATAATCCCTTAATTTCCTCAGTGCCTGCAGATTCATGGTCCAATGGCTCCTTTTTCATCCTGAAGACATTACCCATTCCTTCAAGGATGCTACCCTTTCTATCCCTAACGTGTAACTGTTTCCAAGAAATAGCATGAGCTCGAGGACCACACCACTAGGTGCTTCCAGTCTGTGCCCACACTCAGAGTGAAAGTGTTTGGATTGTGTTTACGAATAGTAAAGTTTAAGAAATCTGCTGATAGTGGCAGACAACATATTCAGACCCGCCTAGGATGGATTTTCTTGTCTTCATGAGCAAAAGTTTAGGCTCTTTCTATGGAACTGAGAGAAACTTCAACTCTGTCCTTTAAGAGCTCTCTGTGTCTTGGACTGAGGCAACTTCTTAACAGAGCCCGTGAGTTTGTAACATGGATGGTTGGCAAGTCTGGTCTTGAGAAGGGGCTCTGAGGAATCTAGCCATACACAGATCTCTAGTGCTCTTAATTTATCGGTGAATATTTCTTGATTTATTTACAACTGTACAGCTTTAATAGAAAAAAAATAATTCTTTCTGTTCCTGAACTCTTTAACATCTGACATGGTGCTAAGGTTTAAGTATTTTGAAGGTGTTGTTCTGGTTTAAGACAGACAGCTCTTGCAAGCCTCCACCCTTCCCAGATCATGGAGGAAAATCACACAAAAACACCAATCTGTGTTGAGATAAGGAGTTTAATGAAATCATACAATGTACGATTGCCTTAGGCTGTTTCACAGAAAAGCACAGCAGCAGCAGAAGCAGCAGCAGAAGCCAACCCCCAAGCCTGTAGCCAGCCAAGTGGAAGAGTCGTACACCAAAACCAGAAACTAGAGCAACTGGGAACAGGAAGCCTCTTTTGTTGCAATCTAAACTGGAATCTCCGTGATACTTTGTTCTGACCAGCAGTTTCATCGTAAAGCTAGCAAGACATCAGCATGGTATTGAATACTGACCTGCATATTCAATTGGCTAAACCCATGACATTCTCCACCCTTTATTCCATACCCTCTATGTCATGCCCAACAGCAGTTAACATCACACAATGTACCTCATACATTATCCACCATCTATTCTCACTCAAAATCAGGTCGACTTGCAGTACACAATGGGCCTCTCACTGCAGATGGTCTGGAGCTCCATCCTATTCCAGTACAGTCTGATTCAATCCATGACCAGTCCAAAAGGTGGGGCTGTGTTTCCACTCCTGGGGCAGGTGATTCCAGTCACTCCTTCCACACCTCCAAGTGAAAGCAAAATGTGGCCTGCATTCTGGTGCTCAGCTTCTAACACATCCAGCTGCTGGGATCTCTCTGTCACACCAAAAATGTGGATGGGCATTTGTTCTTTATGCCTTCCAAGAAGAGTAAAGGAAGCACTCCACATGAATCAGAAAGAGCTGAAAATTTAAACAAAAGTACTATTCACAACTACATAAAACAGTATAGAAAGTCCATAGTCAACCCCTGCTCAGTTCTGCAGTCTGGGCCTATCACAGAACCTCATTAAGCCAAAGCTGTCCACAACCTCCCTACAAACCTCTGAACTAGGCACAAAAACCTAGGCCTCAAAAGCCTGCCCCAAACTATGCCTCTCTACCATCTCCCTCCATACCAAGCATGAGTGACGCAGCTAAAATTTCAGCTTTCCAGCTCCAGGGCACACAAGACCGAAAGCCTCAACTCCCCTGCAATAAGGGAGCCTGCTCCACTGGGAAGGAACCAGAGAGAGAGAGAAAAGGGGCAGAACTGACTCTGCTGTTAGTTTATATACAGAGGTGTATTGGATTTGTTCTGAGCTGGAGTTAATTCTCCTCAAAGCACCTTTCTAGTGCTGCGCTTTGCAGTGCTGCAGCTGAGTGTTGATAACACACCAGTGTTTTGGCTACTGCTGAGCTGAGCACTCAGGCTGGGTTTTTCCAACATCTACCTACTCCAAGATTTTGAGGGGACACAGCCCAGCCAGCTGACCCATATGACATCAGCCCTGAAATAAGAAAAAAGTGAAAGAAGGAAATGTAGAGAGATTTGTCTGTCCTCCATGGTCTGCTTCCCAAGACCAACCATCACCCTGCTGATGGGAAGCAGAGATTAACATCTCTCTCTGCTTTTGCTTCCATGTGGTCTATTGCTTTGCTTATCATTACTATGCTTCTGTCTTAACTGGCTTTTGTTATATTTTCCTTTCTCCCTTGTCCATCTAGGAGGGTGATAGAGTGTCTTTGGTGGGCATTTGGCCTCCATCCAGTGCTAAACCACCACAAGGAAGGATGGAGGCACTATGGGACGAATAACAAAAGATTGCATTTTCTGGCATGCAATCCCTGGAACTATCTAGCCCCTTTCTGGGGGACCTTAAGGAACTCTGTGGTTCTCAAAGACATTTAGTCTTAAACCCATGATAAAGGGTTCCACACCTTGTAGTCTGATGGTCTCAGAGCGTATTGTGTGCCTGTATCTACTAAAGCTATATACTTCCATGTGTTCAACTTGCCAAACTGTTGGTTCCATATAGTCCAATAAGCCCAGTTGACCCTCCATTTGGTTGGAGGCAGGACCCCTCTAGTTCTGACCAGAATCACTCACATCTTGTCAAGATGCTTTGAAAGTCCCTTCACAAGGATCAGAAGCAGTATCAGTTCGACTGCTATTTTGGAGAGTAAGTCAAACCACAGTTTGCTCAGTGGTCTCTCTAAAGCATTTAGCCCAATAGGGTTCTGAAGGGATGCACTGTCTGGTCTTGAAACGGACATTAATTGTCCTCACTCTGATTGCAGCTTTTTAGGCACTTCTGAAGTGGAAAAACGTTGCTTCCTTGTGCTGGATCTGGACACTCAAAGGATGAGGAATTTTGTACAGTTCAGCTGTGTGCACTCAACACTGTTTACCTATTCTGTCCATCTATTCTTGCCAGTTTAGAGAGACAATCCTTGTTAATACACAACCAACACAGAGGAGATCAATTTCTTGTCAAAACATCCATTGGTTAATAGTGTCATAACTTCTGTCCACATCCACCACTGTGAGGTCTGGCTCTTCAGCCTGTCCCCAGATGTTTGAACAATTTCCTGCTGCTTCCTCCCAGAGAAAAACCCTGTCTGTGTTACAACCCTGGCTTCAGTATGAATCTACTAACTGTTGTTGTTCTGAACTCTTTGTTCCTAAACATTTGTAACCATGCAGGAAAACAAACAAACAAACAAAAACAAACAAAAACAAACCCAACCCCCAAAAACACTAAAAAAACCCACCACACCCCAAAAACCAAACAAACAAAAGAACCATGACCAACCAAAAGGAATATGCTAATTATCATTTCTTGTGCACAAAGTTTTGGAAATGTGTATCATTTTGGCACAAAACTGGCCAGAAGAGTAGATGAAAGTATATGTAGTTGTAGTGGAGCTATGGTCCTGTGGACAGGTCTTCTGTTACATGTGCTTTAATCCCAGTTGAAAAAGATTTTGGAGATCTCCATGCCTGGAGAGTGGACTGCCAGAAGATGCTTGCATGGGGTCCTATCTCTACTAAATTCCACCTACAGTAGACATGAGCAGGATAGTAGCAAATGTCCCTTGGAACATTGGTGAGGAAATCTTGCACTCTGTCTCCGCAGAGTTGATGCAAAGGGAACAAAAAGCCTTGCTTTCAGCTGGGTTATCCCCACAGCCAAAGGAGTGTCTGTAGTATACCTGTTCTTCTTCACATCACCTGGATGTCACAAAGAATGTACATGGACACCCAGAGCTGTGCCCAGTTCATGGCCACCAAGGTCAGGCACAGCACTTGTGCCTCCTGGATCTGCTGCCAGAGCTGGCTTAGGGGAAACCAGAAGACATCCTCAGAGGAGGTCCTTGAGAAGCTCATGATGGAAATTCTTGGTGCAGCTTGAGAGAGGAAGACCAGAGTCTGCACAAGTCTGCTGGAGTACAGCTCCCATTGGGGTCACTTTCAAAGCTCATCTGAGGTATGGAAATCCTTTTCAGATGCATAGCCATGACCAGTCCAAGGGAATGCATTCATGAGAAGCACTGTACAGTTCATCATCCTCATCCCCTCCACAGTCAGTGGCAGCAGCTATAAGAAATGAATAGCAGAGATCTTGTCAGGGGTCCCAGTGCTTTGGAGCACCCACTGGTGCCCTGCCAGGCATGGGAAGGATTCTTGCTTCCAAGATCTTTCAGGCTGGGGTCATTTGGCCACTCTGGGAAGTCTCTGAGATTACTTCAGACTGAGAGAGAATAGGGCTTGGGCATCTCTTGTGAGGCAATGATCAGCCTGTGTGAGGAGGAACCAGGTCTTGCTCACATGTTCAGGGAGTAGCCAACTGCCAGCACTGGGGTCAGGAGGGAATTTTTTTCCCCCAAGGCACATTAGCATTGGTCCCTGAGAGTTTTTTTCCTTCCTCTGCAGCATTGAGCATGGCCCCTTGGGAGGTCTTCTTTGGGCCATTCTGGTGGGATGCCTGCTGCTCATGCTCCATGAAGGTGGCCTCTCATACCCCACATCTGGGAGAGGAATGTTTCTGGACTCTCAGGATGGAGAAGCTCTCTTGAGTTTCTCAGAGTTGTCTTCTCTTCCTCTGTGATATTGAGGAGAGCCCCTTGTCATGGCTTCTCTGGTCCCTTTTGGCTTGGTTCTTGCAGCTGCTCATGCTCCATGAAGGTAGCCTTCATGCCTCACATCCAGGGAGAGGAATCTTTCTAGCCTCCCAGGACAGGGAAGCTTTCTTTGGTTCCCCAAGAGTGTCTTCTTTTCCTCTGTAGCACTGAGCACAGAGTCTTGTCAGAGCTTCTCCAGACCCTTTTGTCTGTTCTTGCTACTGCTCTGACACCTGCAGGGTACCATTGAGCTCTCCTGCCCATTGCACACTTGTAGCAGGAGTGACCTCTGCCCTTGCCTTGGTTCCATTTCCCTAGGGGTTCTTTCCTGTGTACAACAGCCTGTGCTTAAAAGGTCTTCAGGCTTGCTGCAGCATCATGAGCTGCCACTTTCCAGCTCTCTAAGGAATGAGAGCACTTTTCATTTGTCACTGGCCAAGAATCAGAGCAGTGGAGCAACTTCTGGAAGGCCAAAAGCATATTTGTCATCAATGTGTGTGACATGGTACCACTCACCTCCTCTTCTTCAGAGGCAAAAAAAAATTTTGGTGTGAAGGTGATGGAGCACTGAAACAGGCTGCTCAGAGAGGTTGTGGAGTCTCCTCCTCTACAGATTTTCAAGACCCATCTCTATGTCTTCCTGTTTGACCAGCCCTAGTTGATCCTGCTCTAGCAGGGGAATTGGACTTGATGCTCTCTGGACGTCCCTTCCAACCCCTAGCATTATATGGTTCTGTGATTATTTTGTGTGTGGTCAGTACCAATTCTCATTCTTCACATTCCCCCTCTTCAGGACACAGAGACTCCTTGGCCTGTGTTCCTCCTGCCACTTGTTACTTTGTGGCTTTCCTTTGCCAGCCTGCAAAGGATGATTTTCAAGCTCAACTGAAGAACACATCAGCCTGGTCCTGCCTGCACATGGGTTGTGTTACAGCTGTAAGCATTGGCTCTGAAGCTGGATCAGGAAAATAAAATCCTTTCTCCAATTGGAACCTTCAAGGTTTTTGTCCTTTAAAGTTGCTTGGGACTTGAAATGCCCTGGATTTCAGGCAAATAACAGTCTTATTTTCATTCAACTCATACCGAGTGCATGGATTAAAGCAGAACAGCACAGCACAGCTCTGCTGTGTGATGCTGAGTTTTGCACATCAAGCTCTAGCACAGGGCTGAGGTCTCTATCCAGGAGATCAGCTCTCTGCAGTGCAGGTCCCAGCCCCATCCAGGGCAAGGATAGGCACATCCTGGCCTATATTAAGAACAGTGTGTCCAGCAGGAGTAGGAAAGTGATTATGCCCCTATACTTGGCCCTGGTGAAGCCACAGCTTGAATATTGTATTCAATTTTGGGTGCTGCAGTGTAAGAAAGACACTGAGGTCCTGGAGTATGTCCAGAGAAAAGCAATGAAGCTAGTGAGGGGTTTGGAGGGCACATTGTATGAGGAGCTGCTCAGGGACCTGGGATGGTTGGTCTGGAGAAGAGAGGGCTAAGTGGAGATCTTATTGCTCTCTACAACTACCTGAAATTAAGATATGGTGAGGCTGATGTTGGTCTCTTCTCCCACATAAGAATAAATGGCTTAAGTTGTGCTGTGGAGGTTTAGAATGGATATATTAGGAAATGTTTATTTACTGGAAGAGTGGTCAGACATTGGAGTGGGCTGCCCAGGGAGGTGGTAGAGTCATCGTCCCTGGAGGAATTCAAGAAATATGTAGATGTGGTGCTTCAGGATATAGTTTAGTGGTCATGGTAGTTGGTTTGTGGTTGGACTCAATGATCTTGGAGGTCTTTTCCAACCTTAATGACCCTATGATTGTACAATATGACTCTTTTCCATCTCAACTAACAGCACTGGTCATTGTTATACTGGCTTCCTTTTACAGTCTCATTTGCTGTAGCTGGATGCAATCTTGAATATCTGGATGTGGGATTTTTTTCACTCCATCGTCTTAGTTCTTCCATTTTTTTTTTCTTCCTGTTCTTTTCAGTTGTTTCTGGCATCCCTGTTTTCTGTACTCAAATTTTCATCACCAAACTCCATCTCCCATTTTGCCTTGTTCCTTTGCACCAACCTCTTTGGCTTCTCATTCTTGACTTTTACCATCTTACATTTCCTCTCCACTTTGCTTGCTGTTGGATCCAGGGTTGTTTTTTTTTTTAATTGTTTGCTTTCTTCTGTCTCATTACTTCAGTCCTTTTTTAATCACTGAGTTTGTACCCTTTGGTAACTGTGGAATGTGGGACAGGAATCTCTTTTATATTGTGTGATATGGTTAAATCTTGTGAGATCCAACCTAGAGTATTATGTTTTTGACAAAGAAACAGAGTGACAGGATAAGGAGTAATAGCTTCAAAACAGAAGAAGCTGGATTCAGATTGGAAATTCTTCTCCATGAGCATCGTGGAGCACTGGAGCAGGTTGCCCAGGGAGGCTATGGGAGGCTCCAAGCTTGGAAGTATTCAAAGCCAGGTTGAATGGGGCCTTGATCAAGGTGTAGTAGGAGGTGTCCCTGCCAATTCAAAAGGTTGGAACTAGATGATCTTTAAGATCCCTTCCAACCCAAAACATTCTATGAATTCTTGCTTTCAGGCAGGTCTCCAAGAGGGAAGAACACCGTGTGCTGGTTTAACACAGCCTGATTTCTCAGCAGCCCTCTCTCTACACAGATGGGTGGGAAACAACACTCCAGATTGAGATAAAGAGCTTTACTGAGAAAATGAGAGAACAATACACAATTACCTTAGCCTGTTTGCAGAAAAAGCACAGCAAAATGCAAAAGCAGCAGCAGAAGCCAGTGAACTACTCTGCCCTCAGACATGCAGCCTGGTCCAGCAGAAAAGACCAACACCCCAAAACCCAGAAACTGAAAATGGCAACCAGAACAGGAAGCCTCTCACGTTACAATCTGAACTTCAAGCCCTATAACACTTTGCCCCAGCCAGCACTTTCATTTTGAAGGTGCCATGAGAGCAGCATGGTATTGTATAACATCAGTGGATTCGACTCAATCCATAGCAGATTGACAATACTTTATTGACTGATTGGACAAAATGAGTTTGGTAGAACATGTGCTGTTTGTTGCTGCATTTACAGCATTAATAAATACTTGTGGTGGTTTAAAAATAACCCTCCAGCCTGGTTCTAGATCATAAACAAGAAACAGGAATATTTCAGAGGTGTGGAATAGAAAAAATAGCAAAAGGTAAATAAAATAGGATATTGGATACAAAAGAAAAATAACAGATAAGTCTGTGTCCTTCCATCCACTTGCTGGTTTAGTATATAATTTGCTGCACAAACTGTTCTTTCTTCCTTTCCTCTTCTTTGCTCAAGTTGATATTTTTGCTACACTGACCTTGGCTGAGACCCTTTATGCCTGAGTACTAATAGCCCTTTCCTCTGTTTTCTCTCTGTGGGGAGAGCTATTCCCTTGTTCTTTTGCCCAGAGGGGTGGGGGAACAATTGGAGGGGGTGTCTGTGTTATTTTTTGAATTGTAAATAATTGTACATATATGTAAATATATTTTGTATATGCTTTCTATTTTATGGTTTTAGATTTTTAGCTTCCTTGTAAAGGTAGCTTCATTTGGCTTCCAAATGTTCTGATCTAGTCACAGAATTATAGAATTATAGAATGGTAAGGTTGGAAGAGACCTCAAGGATCATCTAGTTTCAACCCCCTGCCATAGGCAGGGACACCTCCCACTAGTGGTCTGGTGATTTTATTTTGGAGGTCAGTTTCAATCCACCACAATGCTAATGTATAGCAAACATGGTGTAAGGAAATTAATATCACTTTGAAGTAAAAGGTTCAAAGCTTGGGTCTTACAGGAATTGAGTTTCCCACAGCAGGTTATACTGAGGCAAAAGGAATCTAAAGGGATACCTGGGTTGTTTCAACAGACTCTGGGGTTTGGGACAGGTAAGGCTTTGTTGACGCCCTTTGTTAAACAGTAGATTATTTTTCAGTTTTGAACTAGATGGTTTGCATTGCAGTAACAAGTATTTTGAAGATTTAGCAGTGTTCAAAGAGAAGAATCTAAAAAAAAATCAAGGGGAAAAAACAGGGAAAATGTGGTAAGGAGCTTTGTTTCATGGTTAATTGTACTTTTAGTAAAACAAATTACACCAATTTTGCAAAACCAGACTTGCAGTGTCTTTGCTGGGTTAGTCCTCAGACAGACCCACAAGAATATGGGGGCAGATGTTGGTCAGCTGGAGGGCAGAAGGGCTCTGCAGTGGGACCTCGAGCGCCTGGACAGATGGGCAGAGTCCAATGGGATGGCTTTAAACAAATCCAAGTGCCGGGGGCTGCACTTTGGCCACAACAACCTCATGCAGAGCTANAAGAGGCTTTTAAATGCTCACAAAAAAATACAGAGAATGCTTGGAATATTTTTCATAATTTTTCTGTGTTTATCAGGTAAATTTTCACTTTTTTGGCTAAACCAATCTAACAGCAAGCAATTCCCAAGTGGATGATCTTCTACCTTTTCCTTACACGCTGAGCCAAGTGCTTTACTGATGCGACAGCTGATTTATGGAGGATTTTGTGACACCGTTTTGGGTGTTTTAGGTACAAGGCAATTCTTTTTCATGGCTTTATGTATTTTTTTTTCTTTATAGTAATCTTTCCATTTTGAAAAACTTTAGAAATTTAAATTTTCTTAAATATCTACTCTCACTTGTAAGATGGAATAATTGCAAAGGTGGAACTTTTGCACAGAAATAAGCCAGAACAGACTTCTTCCTGAATCTTCTTGTCTCACAGCAGTCTCACTCTGAAGGCAGACTTAAATGTTGCACTCACCTTTGGTTCTACAAACACATGGAAGAGTTGCTGGCTGCATAGTCTGTGTGCAGTTTTTCTTTGACTATAACTTATGCATAAGGTGTACCATCACCTCACTTGGAGTACTGTGTCCAGCTGTGGGACCACCAACGTGACAATGACATAGACCTGCTGGAGAAGGTCCAGAAGACAGCACAAAGATGATCAGAAAGGTGAAGCACCTCTCCTGTGAAGACAGGCTGAAAGAGTTGGGGTTGTGTAGCCTGGAGAAGAGAAGCCTTCAGGGAGATCCTGTGCTTGTATTTCAGTATCTGAAGGGGACATAAAGGAAGGCTCAGGAGGGACTGTTCGGATAAGCCTGTAGTGATCGGATGAGGGGCAGTGGTTGGAAACTGGAGCAGTGTAGGCTTAGGTTGGACTCTAGGAGGATGTTCTTCACATTGGTGGTGGTGAAATACTGGAACAAGTTGCCCAGGGATGAGGTTGAGGCCACATATCATGTGGAGACATTCAAGATTAGACTTGATGTGGCCCTGGGCAGCCTGATCTAGTTGGAGGTCTTCCTGATTACTGCAGGGTGTTGGACAAGATGACCTTTGAGGGTCCCTTCCAACTCAATGCAGTCTGTGAATGGCAACAGACGCTACAGTGGCAAGAAGGTTAAAATGCCTGAGAGCCTTCTTAGGCTTTTAAGAAAATAACTCAGCATACTACTTTAAAAGTACAATAGATAAGAGAGAACTGCCACAGTCAAAATCTTTTTTTATGGCAGTTTAGTGGCTTTGGGGGTGAAGATTCCACTTTATTTTTGTCTTTCTAGGTGGAAGAGACTTAGAATTTAATGTCTGCTGCCAGCCAGTTTGTGAAATTTCATTTCATATATCAGGAAATGGGTTTTTAAAAAAGCTGAACAAAGGAATGTGAAGGGAACAAAACTGTTAGAAGATAAAATAGCTTCAGAGGAATTAAAGTTCACGTTTGCAGCTGGAACCTACTCTCACAGTGCCTGGTGCTGACAAACCTTGATATCACAAAGCACAATATCTTTCTTTCTAAGTATTTTTAAAACTTTCAACCACTACAAATTGCTAAAGGTGGGAATAGTGATCCTGGAGTGTATTGAAATAGTAAGACCTACAGCTGCCATTTAGAACCTGAATATCAGTTTGCTATGTTTTTCCTCACTAAAGTCTTTCCTTTTCTGACAGAGAAGAGATAGAGGAACTGATAAAATTCTGCCAGAGCTAAATCTTGTCCTTTCAGTCAGTATTGTTACTGTTCAGTTTACTAGATCTTGTCCTTCTTTTATACCATAAATGCAAGAAATCTTATTCCTATTCTCTTGTACTGGTGGTACAAAGAACTGTTTTCATACCCTTTTAAAAAATGGAGCATCTGGGTTTTATATATTTCCAAAGCAGATCCGTGCTGTACGTGTGAGCTTCATCCGCAATGAAAAAGGTTGAGTTCATACAGGTCCAGGAACCGGCTTCAAGATGAGTGCTGTCATTGGGAGGAAGTAGTTTTCTTAGTAGGGAAAAGAATCATAGTCCTGCAGAAAGACTCGCTTGGGAAAAGAACCTGAGAAACCACCTGGTTCAAACCACTCTCCAACTTAGATCAGATCACCACCCTCTCTCAAACCCAGACAGCTTCATCACTCAAAAATGTTTTATCTTTATGTTTATCTATGCTGGCCAATGCTCAGAGTGGTGAGACTTTTTAAAGGGAATATATCATTCCTTAAGTATAGGCAAAAAGAATACCTTTGGTACTTTCCAAGCACTCAACACTTGCACACAAAATGGGCACATTGACATGAAAGAGAAGATGACTTTCACTACAGACAGTAGTTTTATTAGTCTGAAAGCTGAGTTATATTAGGAGACTGCCACTCTCTGACAGGGCCTTGAGTATTGCTAAAATCTGCTAATTAGTTGAGGAATTCTCCCAACTAGACAGCTATGAAGACAGCTATGAAGGAGAGGAACCTGAGATGCTATTTTTACCACCTTGCCACATTCTCAAAGTAACAGCACTAACCACATACAATCTTTTTTATGAAATGAGCTCAGTAAAAAAACATGGGAAGTAATCACATCACAGTATCTGCAGAACCCCAGATAGTGGTTAAACTCAGTGTACAAAAACCACATTTTCTAAACAGAATTAAATTGTTCTGGCAGTTCTGACCTCTAGACAATCTTGTCTTTTGAAGAAAAATTGAAGTGACTTTTCAAGTTTGGGAAGAAATTTCTTCTGTGCTGGGGACACTGTACCTGTGGTCAAGAGACCATATGTTGATTCCCTAACATGTTTGCCCTTGGTCTGCAAGAAAAGAAAGGCTAAAGCATCTATGGGGTTTAAACAGTAAGGAAAAGAGGCATGAGGAGGAAAAATAGGGAATACTAAACTTGATTTCTAAAATCTGGGCATATTGCTTCTCAATTTCATGCCTTGGATTTCTTATCCACAAAATAGTATTAAACCAACTTCTTGAAAAACATACAGGAATAGGGGAGGGGAGGTCTTGTGCAGTTTTTTGGATGTTAGCAATATCAAAGGGCTTTCCCTGATGCATTTGAGATGGGTCAACTCTATGTGGTGGAACGGAGTTTTCTTTTTCTGCTAGTGTGTTTCAGGGCAGGTGATTTCTTTTCCAATCTTTGTTTACAATTCTGTGAGCACAGTGACAAATAAGCACTCAAAACCTGAGGCCAGCAGTGTGTCCTGCACAGTTAGGAGAAAATCCTCTTTTTTGAACAACAGCAAAGCATCAGTTACCTTCATTTTCTAAAAATCATATGTTCATTAGCCGAAGGTAAAGTCAGTCAGACTTAATGAAGCACAATTGCTAGTGTGAGCATCTTTTCTGTAATAAGAGAGCACATGAGTAAATAACATTGGGAATCTACTGTGTGCACAGCTTGTTAAAAAAAGACATAGAAAGTGGCAAGACAATAGAGCCACTAAGTCACCCACCTCCAGGATGGTCTCCAAGTTCCTTGAGCACTGCTGTCACTCAGGTGTTTCATGACCTCACTGGTTTCATCAGGACTTCTCCTGCTTTAGAAGCAAGAAATTGAGCATTTTTCTTAGATGCCACAACTCCATCCTGACACATGCTGATGGCTGCTGAGAGGGTGAGGTCTTTCTTCCCAGAAGTGGGAAGAAAGAAATGGTTATGCAGAGGAGGACTGAAGTATGAAGAGGAGAGATAAGGGGACAGAGTGAAAAAAGAGGATTTACTGTTACACCAAATCCCAGTACTAGTTAAAATGCAAGTGCTCTTTGCAATAAGGCACTATCACTCCATTTTTTAATAGCTGTGTCTCTCCCAACTGCTTGAGACCCATTTTTGAGGTTTATGATGCCCTCATAAGCCTTCAATAAAGTTACAGCTTTGTAATTCACAGCTCGTTAAATTATTATATATAGAGAAACACATGTATTATAACTGAAAGTCTGTAATTGGTTTTAGAGCCAGATAACTACAATGAAAAAAAAAATATTCACTGCATAATTCATTTGATCTGTTTTGCCATTAATCTTTGAATAAATTATTCAGTGAATAATAATTGACCAGGTAGAAAGATGGTCAAAACCTACCAGAAATATTTGGAGAATATATTACAATATAAAAAAAAAACCAAAACCAAAAAACAAAAAAAAAACCCCAAATGAACAAAAAAAAAAAAACCAAAAAAAACAAAAAAACCCAAAAGATGAAATTTGATGCATGATGTATTTTAGCTATTCATTGGGGTACATGAAAGTGCATGTTTGCTGCTTCATAATGTTTCAGTAGAAGTTAGGATGTTAGGAGGAAGTTCTTTACAGTGAGGGTGGTGAGGCACTGGAACAGGTTGACCAGGGAGGTTGTGGCTGCTCCCTCCCTGGAGGTGTTCAAGGCCAGGTTGGACGAGGCCTTGAGTGACCTGTTCTAGTGAGAGGTGTCCCTGCCTATGGCAGGGGGTTGGAACTAGATGATCTTTGAGGTCACTTCCAACCTTACCATTCTATGATTCTATAAGTTGTCTGATAGATTAGTCTGTTTCTCAATATTTAATCAGATTTCAAAACCTATTTTGTTTTCTGACACCACTTTGAGTGTAGAGCCTTGCATGTTGTTTAGGACTCAAGATATCTGAGATTTTTCCACTTTGTCCTTGCTGACAATACAATATTGTTACATTTCAGTATGATGCTATTCAAACTGCAGCCACTTGACGACTGTTACAATTTCATTCAAACTGCTATCGAAATATGGGGATGCAACTTATTTATTGTATATGCACAAGTATGCCTTTTAGTTTGACAATCTCTGCCAAAGACAGTCATGATATTCTGTCTCCACATGGCTTAGAAGTAACACTAGTTGTTCAGATGAATTGACATCGCCTGAAGAACTGTTTGCATGGGATTTATTCCTTGTATTCAAAATCAGGATATTTAGTCTTTGCTTATTTTATTTAACAGCACATCACAGTAATTCTCCAGATATAATATTCAGTATAATACCTGACTCACACAAGCAAAAATGATTTCTCAAAGTAACTTTTTAAAGTTCTTAACCTATACTCTTACGGTTGAAACACACAGAACAAAAACAAACCCACAGAACAAAAAATAAACCCACAGTGTATATTAGAAGAATTACACTAGTACAATGGAAATGTATAAATTATTAAGGACAGAGCTTGTGTGCTAGATTTATGCAGCTAAGAAGAGAAAACCTGGGACAACCATGTCTTGAAATATTCAATATTTCTCAAAGTGTAAATTAAAAATGAAAGCTACACCGCAGAAAACATCATTTTGATTGTAGCATAAGAATAAAAAAGGAGCTGGAGGGCGATAGTGTCTCTGTCATATGCAGGACTTACTTGCTTAGACTCACCACTAATACCAGGGGAAAGCCTCTGGTTAAACTGCTCTGACCTGTGCTGCAAATAAACAGCAGGAATGCTGCTGCATTGTAAGATACTTAGGCATCAAGCTGTGGAATACCTTGAATGCCACATAGTCACTGGCTATTCTTCAAAACTCAAATAATTGCTGAGGACCCAGTTAAAATATTCCCATTATTTCTCATGAGCTTTCTATGAATCTTAATCTTCCTAGTACATAAGATTTTTTAGGGAAAGTAGGTAGGCAACTAGTTCTTCAGTGCTGTCAAAAGTGCCACAGTCACAACCTATCCCTCCATCAACTAAGAGCATTATTATTAAAAAAAAAAAAAAAGCCCATCTCACCCAATGAGAGATCTCTCCTCTCTCTGAGCCATTAGCTCTCATGCACATCTGCAAAAGTCTCATGTCCAAACTAAGGCACTATGCTGCCCAAATTGGATGACAATGTTATAATAGTTGTTTTTTTGACATGGTGGTTGCTCTTTATTGTAGTAGAGATAAGTAGCAGCTGTCATGGGCTGTATAAATATTTTACAAATAATCACCCAACACACCAAGTCCTTACTCAATTATTATTCAAGCAAAACACTTTTGTTCTCAGAAGTAAAGCTGAATTTGGCCCCAAAGCACTTATTCTATAGAACTGCTATTAGAAAACAATCACTGCAAATGCAATTATTTTCAGGACAGCACAGAAAACAATGCCTTATTCCCCAAGCAGAGATCAAACCCAGTAATTAGGAAAAAATACAAAGAACACTCCAGAATGATTTGGTGGGCAATCACAAGTAACAGAAAACACAATCTACACCAGTGTGTATTATTCCACTTCAAACACAATGGTAAAATGAAATACAAAAGCAAACACAAGGCAGACAGGGACACTTAAATTCTGTCTTATTTTCAGTGTGTATAAGAAATTACTGGTAAAAGGCAGAATATGCAAATAAATGTCTTTTAAAAGCTGAACAAATGAAAAGGGAAAGTGACATGGCAGTCCATGGGTTGTTTCTGTCAGCATGCAATTTTCATAAAGATATCTTTTTATGTAATCTGCTCTTCTGGGAATTTTCTTTTTTCAAATTTGGGCTGTGATAATGCTTCAATCAGTTTGTATCAAGCCACAAGGATTCTGTGAACAATCTGCTCTTATTGGAAATCCCCCTATCATAAGTACTCGTTCTTAAAACTGCTTAGTTATTGCTGCATTCTTCACCGAGGCCTCTTCACCAGTTCATTAAAGCCAGCTTTAATAAGCTGTTACCATAAATATCATCTTTAAATGTCAGGCACGGAAAATGGATAATGACTCAGATACCACTGTATATGAACACTTAAAATACAGCTTGTAACACCAAGACCTGGCCAAAAAACCTCGACATTTGGTATTTGCTGGAAATTTCCTCTTCTTTCATAGAATCATAGAATCACAGAATGGTAAGGTTGGAAGGAGACCTCAAGGATCATCTAGTTCCAACCCCCTGCCATAGGCAGGGACGCCTCCCACTAGCACAGCTTACTCAAGGCCTCATCCAACCTGGCCTTGAACACCTCCAGGGAGGGAGCAGCCACAACCTCCCTGGGCAACCTGTTCCAGTGCCTCACCACCCTCACTGGAAAGAACTTCCTCCTAACATCCAGTCTAAATCTCCCCTCTGCCAGTTTAAACCCATTGCCCCTTGTCCTGTCATTGCAAGACCTTGTAAATAGTCCCTCCCCAGCCTTCCTGTAGGCCCCCTTCAGATACTGGAAGGCTACTATAAGGTCTCCTCGAAGCCTTCTCTTCTCCAGGCTGAAGAGCCCCAACTCTCTCAGCCTGTCCTCATAGCAGAGCTGCTCCAGCCCTCTGATCATCTTTGTGGCCCTCCTCTGGACCCGCTCCAACACTTCCATGTCCTTCCTGTGCTGGGGGCTCCAGAACTGCACACAGTACTCCAGATGGGGTCTGACGAGAGCAGAGTAAAGGGGCAGAATCCCCTCCCTTGCCCTGCTGGCCACGCTGCTCTTGATGCAGCCCAGGACTCGGTTGCTGTCTGGGCTGCATGCGCACACTGCAGGCTCATGTTGAGCTTTTCATCAACCCAGACCCCAAGGTCCTTTTCCTCAGGGCTGCTCTCCAGCCATTCACCACCCAGCCTGGATTTGTGCTTGGGATTGTGCCTACCCAGGTGCAGGACCTTACACTTGGCCTTGTTGAATTTCATGAGGTTGGCCTGGGCCCACCTCTCCAGCCTGTCCAGGTGCCTCTGGATGGCATCCCTGCCCTCTAGCAAGTCGACTGTGCCACACAGCTTGGTGTCATCTGCAAACTTGCTGAGGGTGCACTCGATTCCTCTGTCCATGTCACTGACAAAGATGTTAAACAGCACTGGTGCCAGCACTGACCCCTGAGGGACGCTACTTGTCACTGGTCTCCAGGTGGACATTGTGCCCTTGATCACCACTCTCTGCATGCGACCATCCAGCCAATTCCTTATCCAGCAGTGCTCCACCCATCAAGTCCATGTTTTTCCAGCTTGGTGACCAGGATGTCATGTGGGACATCATTAGGTTTGAGTCTAAGATGAATACTGGGCAGGGTAAATAACTGTTAAAGATAAAGGGCAGTATTGGTAGAGGAATGTAGTAGACATCCACCAATCTTCAACAAAAGTAGAAATGAAAAATCACCCCTTAGGAGTGTGCTATTCTGGAATAATCTCCTTTGCTGGGCATTACTGGCAGCTTTGGGTAACAGGGACTGCAGATGCCCTTTGTAGGAGGAGGCTGGTTCTTGCCTGGGATGTTCAAATTGGGTCCAGACATCTCTGACCAGTTTGAGAAATTTCAGGACAAGGACACCTTTGAGTAACTGCAGTTATTGATAACCCATAATAAAGTAGGGAATAAACAGTAATAAGCAGAAATTGGCAGAAAGAAACGAATACGCATGGAGCAGCAGACAGAACCATCACACACACAACCTCAAACCTCTGTGCTGCCTGCTTCTTCACAGAAGGAACTGGGAAAGTTTGAGCATAAACACAGAGAAAATATAGGAATCTGTAGCAACAGCAGGACCAGAGAACATGTGTTGGTACTTAATATTGAAAGCAAATATGCACCTACAGTGAGTGAAGCTCATATGAAGGATGTCTGATGTCGCCTGCTGAGCTGAATCTGCTCTTCACGGAAAGCAGACTTGGATGTTGCTGTTTAAGAATGTGCCAAAGGAGGTTTAGAGTAGATATTAGGAAAAATTCATAAGCACAAAAAGGGTTGTCAAACACTGGAACAAGCTACCCAGGGAAGTGTTGGTGTCACTAGAGGTATTTAAAAATACCTAGAGGTACTTAAATACCTGAAGGTATTTAAAAGATGTATACGGGTGGTGCCAAGGGACATGGTTTAGTGGTGGCCTGGCAGAGCTGCATCAACTATTGGATTTGATGGTCTTAAAGGTCTTCTCTTCCAACCAAAATGATTCTATGGTTCTATGAAAGCCCTGGAGAGTTTGGCTTGCTGCCTTTGCTATTGTTGGGAAATGAAAAGGTGTAATCTCTCCTTCTGAAAGAAGATACTGCAGCAGTAGTCACTGTGCCAAATATTTTAGCTCCATTTTTTCGTTGCAGCAGGTGCACTGGAAACTGATCTGGGTTTCTAAGCCAAGGACATAGGTAAAACCACCAGCAGCAATATGCAACCTTTGCTGCACTGCACACCTGTCTTTAAATGACGTGGTTTTCTATGACAGGAAAGCAGCAGACTTGATGATGAAGGATCTCACTTCTAATCCTGCTTGTTCTGTTTGTGCGAACTGGTTACTCACACTGGCAACCATATATTAATTTCTCCTACAGTGACATTACTGCAAGAAATGAGTAATAGGGCAGAAATTTGCTTTAGGATAAATGCTAAATTATTCTTAAGACCTGTCTGTATCTCATGGAGCAAAACATAGTTATCAAGGATAATGCAGATTGTTACTCTTTGAAGTGAATGGGGGAGCAGTCACTGCTTTGAAGCTGAGTCCTTGCTGTATTCCTGTGTTTATATCTGCCCAGCAAAACTCCATGGTAATGCACACAAAGAAATTCCTTTCAACATGAATATAGAACTGAGCATCAGCCTTCAAGGGTGTAGCCAACAGCATGCAGGAAGCTGTTTAACCTCAATGGCAGCAGGGTAGCATGGAAGTGATAAAAATGGGAATAAGTGAACAAATGCTTAAACCTACTTATATGACATTCCCTAAATGTCTTTGAATGTGAGAGGGATGAATATTCTCTGCTCTCCCAGGAAACAGGTACCACTTTCAGCATTTTGCCCAAAGGTTTAGTAGGCCAGTAAGAATCACTTTAGTCTTAACAAAAAAAAAAAAAAAAAAAAGCTACCCAGATGTCATGCAAGGCTTGACATTGGAAAAGTGAGCTCTAGGTACAGTGAAGGAATGGTGGAAAGCTCAAGGTCATTTTACTGCATCCTAAAGGTGAGTATGGGTGGAAGTATCTGCTGTTTCTGTAAAAGTGAGAAGGTTACACATGTGAAACACAGGTTCACTGCTCTGAACTTTGACTGCTTTCTGGATATCAGCACAAATCGTTGAATACTTCAGTATGTTGGATCTTTTTTTCAACATGCTTTTTCCCTGCAAGCCCTGTTCTCACTACACTGTTCTTATTGACAGATTCTAAACTTAAAACCTGAGGGGAGAATAGAGGAAGTGTTGCCAGAAAGAACTGGGATTGCTCCTCTAGTGGTGTGAAGAACCAGCCTGCAGGATTTCACCTGCCTTTCTGTATATCACACCAATAATTGTGTCTCAATTTTCCTCTCATATATCATTCTTTCATCAGCCTGCCCAATTCTTCAATTTCTATATGACTTCACATTGTACCAGCATATCTAGATTATCACTCCACATTTCTTAGCTGCAACTCTAAGTTTGTAAGTACAACCTAAGGGACTGTCTTCCCATATGAAAACATGGAGTGCAATGTTCCTTACAAGAAGCAAATAATTGTTTTTTTTAGGTTTTAGCCTTGGATACAAGGAGATATTGATATAATCTGTTATGACAGAGCTTTAATTTTCACTACTATCAATTAAAAGCACCACTTTTAATAAATCAAAGCTGAAGAGTCTTAATAAACAGTAAGATAAAAAATGACTTATCATGTTTTTCATTTTGATGTATGTACTTAATATTCTCTTTCATCACTGTAAGAAGATAGCGATCTTGCCAAAAGCGAGAGCAGAGAGAGGGAGTAGGACTGATAAACAGCCACTGCTCTGCAGCTAACTGTGGAGTTTCTTTAGCTGCAAAACATTATTAAAACTGTACCTTCAGTTTCTAAAACAAAATTTAATCTAGGTGTCTTTTGGGGAGAGACAGGCAAACATTGAACAGTGGCTCTTCGTTCTCTTTCTGCAACTCCCACAGCATAAAATAACTACCAGCAATTAGATCTCTCATGCAAAATGTCAACAGTGACTGCTGTGTGGTGGGCTCCAGAGGTGACCTGGCAATCCAGTTTGGACGGTGAGAACCTGGTAGTGCTGAGATTCAGCACTATTTTGAAGAAAAAAATTGGTCATATTCATCCTGAAGATAGCCTTGGGGAATGGATGATTGGAGACATGAAGTTGCTGGCTGAATTCTGACCTACTCTGGTAATGACCAAGGAGCTTTACTATGTGGATGTTTCATTATGATGTATTAGGTTCATACTACATCCAAACTACTACACAAACAGAAGGTAACCAGAGAAACTTTGAACATTTGGATGGTTAGCGCTTCATAACAGAAGCTCTGATTCTTAAGTTCAACAGTTTTCCTCAACTAATTGGTTCTAACGAGCTCCTCTGAAACAGGATGTATGCAACAATTGTTCCTGCTGTGATTATAACCTCACAGTAACTGACACTGTGATTGACAATGCACTTTCAAGTCCCTAACTTCAAATTCTTCTGTTTTGAGGGGGAAAAAAAATTACAGAAACACTCAGGTTGGAAAAGACCCTCAGGATCACTGAGTCCAACCGATAACCCTACTTTAAAAGGCTCATCCTAAACCATATCCCCAAGCACCACATCTAAACGACTTTTAAACACATCCAGGGTTGATGACTCAGCCACCTCCCTGACTACTCATTTTGTGAAAAAGGTTTTCCTAATGTCCAGTCTAAACCTACACAGTCACAGCTTGAGGCCATTCCCTCCTGTTCTATCACTAATTACCTGTGAGAAGAGATCAGCACCAATGTCTCCACAACATCCTTTCAGGTAGCTGTAGACAGTGACGAGGTCTCCTCTCAGCCTCCTCTTTTTCAAACTAAACAGCCTCAGCTCCTTCAGCTGCTCCTCGTAAGATTTATTCTCCAGGCCTTTCACCAGCTTTGTTGCCCTCCTCTGCACTCTCTCCAGCACCTCAACATCCCTCTTGTACTGAGGTACCTAAAACTGAACACAATACTCAAGGAGTGGCCTCACCAGAGCTGCGTACAAGGAGACAATCACCTCCCTGCTCCTTCTGGATGCAGCATTTCTTATACAAGCCAGGATGCCATTGGCTTTCTTGGCCACCTGGGCACACTGCTTGCTCATACTCAGCTGCTTGTCAATTACAACCCCAGGTCCCTTTCTGCCAGACAGCTTTCTAGCCACACTTCCCCAGGCCTGTAGCATTGCTTGGGGTTGTTGTGACTCAAGTGCAGGACCTGGCATTTGGCCTTGTTAAAACTCATCCCATTAACACTGGCCTATCGATCCAATCTATCCAAGTTCCTCTGTAGAGCCTCCATGCCCTCTTGAAGATCAACACTGCCACCCAGCTTGGTGTCCTCTGTGAACTTGCTGATGACACACTATATATCTCCACCAAGATCATCAATAAAGATGTTAAACAGAAGTGGTCTCAGCATTGAGCCCTGGGGGACACCACTTGTGACCAGCTGTATTTAACTCCAGTGACCACCACTCTTTGGGCCCTTTCATCCATCCAGTGCTGTAACCAGCTGAGCTGTGCTTATCCAAGCCCTGAGCAGCCAGATTGTCCAGGAGAATCTGTGGGAAACAGTATCAAAGGCTTTTCAAAAGTCTGGGTAGACAATATCCACAGCCTTTCCCTCATCCAATAGTCAGGTCATCTTGTCATAAAAATAAATCAGTTTCATTAGGCAGGACCTGCCCTTCCTAAACCCATGCTGACTGGGCCTGATCCCATGATTGTTCCCTATATGGTGTGTAATGGTGCTTGAGATGACCTGCTCCATGACCTCCCCTGGTACCAAGGTCAGACTAACAGGTCTATAGTTTTCCGGATCCTCCTTTCTTCCTTTCTTTAGATAGGTGACACATTTGCTACCCCCCTGGTCCATTAGGACGCCCCCTNCCCCCCCCCCCCCATTAGCCAGGCCTTCAGATAAATAATGGAAAGTGGCTTGGCAAGTACATCAGCCAACTCCTTCAGCACCCTTGGGTGTAGCCCATCCGGCCTCGTAGACTTGTGTGCATCTAAGTGGTGTAGCAGATCACTGACCACTTCCTCATTTATTGCGACAAACAACCAATCCCGTAAACTGAAATTGCATTGTTACTTGCCACTGTTTAAATATTACAGCTTAACCAACATGCTGCCAGAGAGTAGTGAGCTTTGGCTGTTCTCTAAGGACCAGACAGTTGAAATTGACAACATAGCTTTCATTATAGGAGCGTCCTGCAATATGCAAGGGAGGTGAGCTTGGCAGGTCCAGAGACAGTAGACAAATTGCTGTTCATCTTCCAGGAAAGTCCATAGTGACAAGGAAGGTCCCAGGTCAAACTGGAATGTCAAGTTCATGGGATCAGCTTCCAAGTCAGCAGGTCCCATGGCTGCGTCTGAGCTGGACTCCAGATTTCTGTGACACAGT
This sequence comes from Ramphastos sulfuratus, assembly GCA_013399055.1. Classification (NCBI taxonomy): domain Eukaryota; kingdom Metazoa; phylum Chordata; class Aves; order Piciformes; family Ramphastidae; genus Ramphastos; species Ramphastos sulfuratus. The sequence goes on from WBNM01006477.1 coordinate 32,975, forward strand.
GGGCGGAGTAGGGGTGGGAATGAAAGCCCAAGGAGAGGGTAGTTGGGGCCTAGTAAGACATACTAATGCCCTCCAACCCCTGACAGACTTTTCACTATGTCCTCAAACAAACAACAAAATCAGTATTACAGGCACTGTCTTATACATTTTAATTTTTCCAGCGTCTGTGCCAACAAACAAAAGCTTGCTTCCCCTACAAAGACTTTTTCAGTCTGCCACTCATATATCTAGCTTAGTATGTTTATTCATTCTGTAGTGTCCTTTATCTTATTAACACCAGAGCAGGGATCATTTTCCATTGCAATGCTTTGACTCCCAAGACCAACTTTCTGAAACCAGAGGAACTAATAAATATATCCACACCCAGCCATTCAGCTACTGCACACACACACACATCTGCACTGATCTGAATGGGAAACTTCAAATCAAGCATCCCAACACTAACAGAGAAGCCAGCTCAGTTCTGCAAGCAAACTAGTTGTGTTGGTGTGTTACAGCTCTGCTGCTTCAAGCTGTAGTCTGGAGATATTTGTATCGCCATCAAGCCATATTCCGCTGAGCCTTGCTTAGACTGAAAAGCAGCAAGAGTTGTTTGTTTGTTTCAATTTTGCTATGTATTGTTTTGAATATTGAGGTTGTTTATTCATTCTGAACACCACCTAAAATTCAATGTTTTCCAATCAACAGCTTTGGTTACTATGAATTTAAAATTAAGCTGCTGTTCATAAGCCTGTGAAGGACTGTCAAAACTTTACCATAGCTGTCTATGCTATGCTTTGTGTAAAAAGACTGCTCTCCAGACAGCACCTGTAGAGGCTTGTATTTTATGTATAGTGATTGGAAGTACAGAAATTCAAACATTTTAAAGTAGCAGTCTTTAATGTCTAGGAGATAGGGCATTATATCCGATGCCATCTCCAAACTTTAAAGATATCACTGAATTTTTATGAAACAGAAAGAAAATACATGAAAAATCTATGTAACTAAATGCTAGAAATGATAAATGTTGACCTTCAGGACACAACTGAAGGTTTTTGTTTCTGCCTTTGTTGAGGCAGGATAACTGGGGTAAGTCACAGGACTAGGAAGGATTTGTTGGGGATTTGTGGGAATGTTTGATGAGGTCTTTTGTTGGTCTTTTTAATTGCAGCATGTGCAACTAGGTGTTCAGATAAGACTGTTGTCATAAGCTTGGATGTAAATATCTTAAAAATTGAATAGCTGAAAAGTAAAACTAAAGGCACAAAAGTTAACACTGTGTGCAGTAATCAGAAGTGTTCATATGCACAAGAAGATCTGAGTTACAGCTTCTGGAGAAAACATAGCTCTAAGCCACAGAGCCAGGAATATTTACTGATTTGGTTTAGTTTCGATTGCAGTGTACATTTATTATGGAAGAGAAAAGTCTGATACATCAGTAGTGAACAACAGAACAGATAGAGCTTTTTTGACACTGGATTCCTCCAGTTTTACACTAGAATAACTCCATTTATTTACAGTGTATTTCTTACTGGAAAATGTGGTTACGATCCATAAAATAAATTGCCTAATATTTGTTAGAAAAGGTTTCTGGGACATTTTCTGAAAGAACTCCTATAGCTGGCATTAGGCAGACCTTTCAAAACCATCAAGGAAGAAGTGTCTGAGCTCAGGAAAAATCCTATTAAGTTCTTTTTGGGTGTATACAGCATTTTTATTAAAAAAAATTAAAAATCACATTCTGTTGTTTGCATTGTGACCGCAACTCAAGCCAAGCAGTAGATGAACACAAATGTTCCGGTCTGACTCAGGGTCCATAAAGCCATCAAACAAACACTGTCAGGTGAAGTAGCACAGCTCTGAGTCATACTCTTCAGGAGCAGGTGGCTCAGAAGCCCAGCATGGTGCACAGTGATGATTCCTCTTCCGTTATTCTTCATATCAGGTGGCAGCAGTTTCGTTGGCAAGTTCAAGCTCAGATGATATGTGCTGATATGATGCTCTCTTCCTATTACTGTCTATGGAAACAGTTGGAATTATACTAGACCCAAACCCTCACAGCAAAAGAACTCTTCAGCATAAGCTGCCAAATCAAAAACTTGGAAATCAGCAAATGATGAATGAAAGGTCTTCAAGCTGCTTCCACATTTTCTGTATCTATGTTACACTCTTAATTGCTCTGTAACATCCCATGTTTCCAAAGACACCTGCTTTATTCAATGCATATCCCAGATGTTGCTCAGGGTATTCATATGCAATTAGGCAGTGAATGTACTTGTTGAGAGCAAGGTAAAGAATTTTGGGAAGTAAAGAAAGCACTGATGTTAGGGAAGGTGAAACTAGTACCTGTACTTTCTCCCTGTCTTTGCTGTTTGAAGACTTTCAGAAATTGTAAAAGAAAGCACTCCAAAATATGAACGCCCAGAAGAAACTTCTGGGTTTCTTTATGATTGAATTAAGCTCCTGATCACTACAAGTGCCTAGGAGTGACCATTTTCTATTGCAGCTTACAGCTACAAAATGGCTGCTCAGGGCCTCTAACAGCAGGGCAGTGCAAACTAGATGCAGAAGCATGGAGCTGTGAATTGGAAGGCTCTGGCATTATCGAATAGAGGCAATGACTATTCTAAGGGATGAGTACACTCCACGGGGACCCTTACAATCCAGTTCTTGTACTCCACTTGCACACCCTAAGAGGTTTTTGGAAAAAATCATGGCTCATTTCAAGCCTGCATAATTGTGCACTGAGTACTGAGTGATACGAAGTGGAGAAGATTGTATACACCTGGACATCATTCCACCATGAAGATGAACCTTGGCTCGAGCAGACACTAAAACCCATGAGCTGGAAGCATTTCCAAGCCACAGGAGGAGGAGTTGTCTGAATGAGCGAAAAGAAGAGCCTTTAATCTTTGCTTCCTCACTTGTAAATGTGGGTTTTTATCAGTACAGTGTATGATCATGAGCAGAGGACATGTATGAATTGACTGTCAAAGGACAGGGAAGTCATTTCTGTGCTGGAGAAGGGAAGAATACACCAGAACGAAGAACTCTGGTCACAGATGGCACATCAGTCTGCATTAACATTCCACAATGGCTTTGTGGTTACACAGGAAAGGAGGGTGTAATCAGGTGGGGGTTGGTCTCTCCTCCCAGATACCCAGTGACAGAACAAGAGGACACAGCCTCAAGTTGCACCAGAGCAGGTTTAGGCTGGATGTTAGGAAGAAATTCTTCACAGAAACAGTGGTTGTCCATTGGAATGGGCTGCCCAGGGAGGTGGTGGAGTCACCATTCCTGGAGGTGTTTAAAAGGAGACTAGATGAGGCATTTAGTATCACAGTATCACAGTATCACAGTATAAGCAAGGTTGGAAGAGACCTCAAAGATCATCAAGTCCAACCCATTACCACAGACCTCAAGACTAGACCATGGCACCAAGTGCCACATCCAAACGTGCCTTGAACACCTCCAGGGACGGTGACTCCACCACCTCCCTGGGCAGCCCATTCCAGTGGGGAATGACTCTCTCAGTGAAGAACTTTCTCCTCACCTCCAGCCTAAACTTCCCCTGGCACAGCTTGAGACTGTGTCCTCTTGTTCTGGTGCTGGTTGCCTGAGAGAAGAAAGCAACCTCCTGCTGGCCACAACCACCCTTAAGGTAGTTGTAGACAGCAATAAGGTCTCCCCTGAGCCTCCTCTTCTCCAGGCTAAACAATCCCAGCTCCCTCAGCCTCTCCTCATAGGGCTTGTGCTCGAGGCCTCTCACCAGCCTCGTTGCCCTTCTCTGGACACGCTCAAGCACCTCAATGTCCTTCTTAAATTGAGGGGCCCAGAACTGGACACAGTACTCAAGGTGTGGCCTAACCAGTGCAGAGTTCAGGGGGAGAATGACCTCCCTGCTCCTGCTGGCCACACTATTCCTGATGCAGACCAGGATACCATTGGCCATCTTGGCCACCTGGGCACACTGCTGGCTCATGTTTAGGTGGGTGTCAATCAGCACCCCCAGATCCCTTTCTGTTTGGTTGCTCTCCAGCCACTCTGACCCCAGCCTGTAGCTCTGCATGGGGTTGCTGTGGCCAAAGTGCAGCACCCAGCACTTGGATTTGTTGAACGCCATCCCCTTGGACTCTGCCCATCTGTCCAGGTGCTCAAGGTCCCACTGCAGTAGTGATATGCTTTATTTAATTAGAAGGTGTTGGGTGATATGTTGGACTCAATGATCTCGAAGGTCTTTTCCAACCTGGTTGATTCTGTGATTCTGTGACATAAGTGGAAAGCATGGGGGGACAAAAGAAAAACAGAACAGTTGAGGGAAATAGAGCACTGATGAACAGCAAATAGGAAGAAGATGTAAAATGACGGAATGTGTCTGCTTTCCGCTCTTTCCCTTCCATTAACAAAAACGTATAGATCTTTTTATGAGATTTTTTACATTTAGGTGTCTGACCAACTTCCTGTTCATGATGTTGACTGTTCCTGCTTTCCCCACCATGAAAAGGCAAAAGCAATAGCACTGTTAGAATACCATACGGAAGCATCAAACTGGGGCCAAAGCAATGTCAAAAACTCGCTTGATGGATTCTCATAGTATCAGAATAAAACCACGCCCTTGCTGGTGGGTGCTTAGGCTGAATGATCCTACTGGATTATCTGTGTAAATTAGTGTTCATCATTGCCTGCAAAATTTCACAGCTGAGTCCACATTCAAAACATGTACAATGTGCACAGTACCCTACTAATAGGAGAACAGACAAAAAAAAAATCCCAAGAAAAACAAACCTATATATCTAGTGCAAATTTGCATAACTCCACACACAGACTTCACTTCTTGATTTACATCAGTTGCAGATCAGCCTGAGATCTTTCTACCTGAAGCTTTCAGATTCTGCATTACTTTCATTCCTGAAATTCAGATTAAATTAAGAATTAATGAAAGGAAAGTTTAAAGCCTAAATTAAACCATTAATTGTCTCTGTGCTAACAGATCATAGCAGATCAGCAGAGGAGGAAACAAGACAAGGAACAGAAGATTGTTTTGGTGAAACAAATTATCTTTGACTGTACACTCGCTGGGAGGTGAAGGCAGGCCATCATCGATTGTTTCTAAAAGTCATTGGGTCTGGAAGTCCTAGAGCAGAGACTAATGTTAAAATCTCTGCAGTTTTTCCTTCATTATTAAGCCATCAATAGTATGTAACCTAAACAGCATCTCTGAGAAAACACTACGTGCCCAAAAATCTTCTGTGGTTTTTTTTAACTGCATTTATTCTTCTTATAAAGGATATTATTAACTCCCTACAAACATTCCTCAGTGAGGAGCATATATATATATTCTTTGTATATATGTATATGTATATGCATATGTATATATATTCTTATATGTATACACATATGTATATATATTCTTAATTATTTTATTTCTCTTGCTGGATCTGCATGATTGTCTTCCAAGAAAAGTTTGCGAGCACCTTGAGGAAAGAAGACTGAAAAAGGAAGGATGAAAAGTGTGAATGCATTTTGATTCTGCCTGAAAAAATCTTGGCAAGGCACCTGAAAATCTAGAAAAGATTGCTGCAGAAGGAGTGGGGATGGGGGGGACTTATAATCATAGTTGAGATAAGGAGGAATTGCATTTTGGTCTGACATTTCTCCTATGGAAACTGTATCTGCTTGTCACTAGAAGGAACAACTCCCTTTCACACTTCCACAAGCAAGGCTTCCGTTCTGTGTCAGAAGTAGGAGCTTGGTGACAGGCAAGGATGGTGACAGATACCACTTTTTGGGAGGGCTCAGGAAAGCAAGCTGTCACCATGAGTTGCAGAATAGTGTCAGGGGAGATGGTAAAGAGAGGTATCTGTCTGGCTGATAGGTGAAACCAGTGTTGTGATCAAGGCTACAGGGCCGTAGGGACAGGCCATCATAATGCCTATGCAGAAGGAAAGGCCACATGTCATGTATATCTATAGTCAGTGCAGTTGCAACATGCAGTTATGAAACTGTCTAGTGGCCCAGGATGGACAATACTAACAATGTCACTACTCCAGGACCACCCTTCAGCCTGTACATGCACTTACTACCCATTTTGAAGAACTACAGCAGAGATAATTATACCTCAGCTAGTCAGATGACATGTGTTTGTAGTCAAAAGAAAAAAGGAGGCACTATTAGTGCACAGCTCACACAAACTATTTTAGATACTTGTAGTGTCATGAATCATACTTTGAAAGTGCCTGTTCTTACTTCTTGTCTGTAAAGGAAAATCAGTGTGGTGAAATGTTTCTGTGTTTGGTGAGACCATAGAACCATAGAATCATAGAATGGTAAGGTTGGAAGGAGACCTCAAGGATCATCTAGTTCCAACCCCCTGCCATAGGCAGGGACACCTCCCACTAGTACAGGTCACTCAAGGCCTCGTCCAACCTGGCCTTGAACACCTCCAAAGAGGGAGCATCCACAACCTCCCTGGGCAACCTGTTCCAGTGCCTCACCACCCTCACTGTAAAGAACTTCCTCCGAACATCCAGTCTAAATCTCTCCTCTGCCAGTTTAAACCCATTGAGATGGACCCAAACATTTCAGCCCACCTTCTTAGTCGCTCAAGTCAAACAAGTCCTCTATTTTCCCTTTTTAAAGTGAAGGAATAGCCCCATATTCATCCATTTCAGTCACAGATTGCATTCCCCCACCTTTATCATAAGTCCAGTCATTTTGATTATGCTGTTTACCTGACTGAAATGGCTAAGACTTGTTTGCATATAACCAGGAGCTCTGCAGCTGGAGCTAAACAGCTACAGCAGGTATTACACAGGTGCCTGTATCTGTTATGAAAGGAAAACTTTCAATCATTTAAGTGACATAGTTAAAATCGTGGCTGAAAAAGTATTGCTTAATCACTGCATAGGTGTGCCACTCATCTACTTTGAGCTCAATTAAAGTACATGATGGAAGACTATTAATGAGCAATTCCTTAAATTCTGAACAGAACACTTACAGCGTAATAAATAGTCACATTTTATGGGGCAGTAATTTTAAATGAACTGTTTGAATATAGATAAAAAAGCAAAACCAGCTGACTTGCAGATGTTGCATTCATTAATGGATTGATGTGATGTGTAATAGATTATACTGATTGCCATTAAATCAAACTTCAATAGATTGGCTGGCATATTTAATAAACTTAGTCATTTTCTGAGTAATGATGACAAGATGACTTATCAGAACAACACTATAGGCAGAAGGTGTACTTTTGTGCACTGAAAGACATCTAGATTCTTTGTCATCTCTACTATTTCGTCTTGGCTAGTGTTAACAAGAGTAACCAGAGGATACACGAGAGGAACATGGTCTTAGAAGACTTCTCTTTGTGAGTTTTTCTCCATGCTACCCTTGGAGATTGTCATCTCTGTCTGCCTCTGAGTATGTTCCACATTTGTATGTTCCCAGAGAAATGTATCTCAAGGCCAAATTCAACACAAGACTGTTTACGTCTTTATTATTGGCATCAGTACAACATAACAGTAAGAGACACAATTTTTGTTTTCTTTTAAGAAGCTGGGGTTGAGATACAAACATGAAAGGTAACTTTGAAAAAAATGGAAAAGACAATGTGCTCTGTACAATTTTCCTTCAGTTTATTTTCTCTAAATGGTCCAATGCTCTTTTTCCCAGACTTCCCTTAAAATTCCGGTATGTAAACTCAGAAATACTATGGGATTTTTCAGTATAAGCTTGAAATTACAAGGACCACATAAAAATAAATACTATAATTTTGTTCAAATATTAGATGTGCTTGAAGAAATCATTTATGTCTTAATGAAAATGTATTGATGAGATTTAGGAGGCATTATAAATAAATATTTATGTATGATGAGACTTTGGGAACAGTTCCAGTATTTTCCTAGATATGGTTTAATATATTATTTTAAAAGACAAAATCTCCCAAGGTTTGGGGTAGACATTCTCTGTTATCCTAATCATCCATCTCAGCTCTGCAAAGATTCTTACTTACTGCACAGCATTAAATAAGCCCAAAGGTGCTTGTATGGTGAAAAATACAAGCTGTATTCATTTAACACTGCAAAAGATCACTAGCAAGGTCCCTTTTGTAAGAAGATCTGAGATGTAGTCATTTAGAGAAAAGATATATTTTAAGGGAATGTAAGAGCCTTAAAAACTTTTTTTCTTGTACAATATCTTGAAAAGGAGAAACTTTATCTGAAGAGAATTGTGAAGTTTCATAGATGAAGTTGCAAAAAATAAGAGACAGTAAAACTATGGCAATAACCATAAATCTCTATGAACTAAATTAATTTTAATTTCAAGCTATTTACATCAGATGCCTGCATCTGTATCTATCCAGCTGTGCTAAGAATGTACTTGAGGATAGGTTCACAAACAGGTTCATTATTGGGCCCAACTCAGCTTCCACAAGTATGTACACAGGGATGCAGATGCAACATAGAATCAGTTAGGGTTGGAAGGGACCACAAGGCTCATCTAGTTCCAACCCCCCTGCCATGGGCAGGGACACCCTACCCTAGATCAGGCTGGCCAGAGCCTCATCCAGCCTGGCCTTAAACACCTACAGGGATGGGGCCCCTCAACCACCTCCCTGGGCAACATGGCTGAAGAAGCTTTCTCCAGGTGACATAAAACACATCACCCAGCATCTGTACCTGAGCAGAGAATTATGTCCCTCCTTCCAATTTCCTGTCATCCCTCAAAGCAAATTTGCATCTCCTATTTGTCATACATTTCACTAAGAGAAGGTTCACACAAACATTGAGTGCCTCTGAAAATTCTGCCTCAGGGGGAAATAATGTATTGTGGTACCTCCAAGTGAGGATCAGTGAGGACTGCAAATTCATCTGGCTAGGCTTATAAGGGCAGTTTTAGTGTCCTTTTAGATTCATTTAAAAAAACCCAGAATCTTCCATTTTATTTTATTCGTTCAGAAAAATCTGAGTGTGGCAGTGTCATCTTTGAGACTTTCCTTATTCTTTGGAGACAGCATTCTCCATTTCATTCTGTTAATACTCTCATCATTATGCTTTATGTTCATCAGAGCATCACAGTAGGCAAGAAACATGTAGCAAAAGGCTCTGTAAGCTTCATGTCCTTTACCCCATGCTTGCTGAGATGTTAAATCTTCTTCAGATCCCTAGTGCATCAACCATTATTTTGGAGGCAGATTTTAAAGCTTTTATTCAGAGGCTTAAATCCTGATCGAAAATTGTTTGAAATCATCAAAGCTGGCTGTTTAGCCCTTTCAGAAGATGCACTTGTCAGCATAGTCTGACTCATCAGTCTATTATCACAGTGATCATTTATTAGAATGAAGTAAAGGAAGGAATCATTCAGTAAGAAGGGTGATGTAGGTTCGGGAGTTCCCNGCAAGTCAAGATTTTAAAGTCAGCATGTGTTCCACATGTAACACTCACTCATGGAAATCGGACAAAAATTCCTTCCTTTTTTCCAAATGGAAATTAGAAATGGAATTTCTTTGTTCTAATTGTACTTCACTTTCTAGTCTCCAGACTGGCATTTGGTGGCACAGATTACCAGAGTAACCTTGAGGCAAGAGGTCAGCCAGGTGTGCTATTGGAGACGTCAGCAGCACAAAGCAGCTGCAAAATTCCCTTTGCTGGCAAACCTTCAGCTGCCTAGATCTTTGTAAAGAAAAATCTGTGCACTGAGGAGAGTTGTTGAAAGAATGGATGGGAGATGTGCTGTTTATTCTCTCAGCATCATCCACTTAGCACGTCTTTCATGTTGAGCTTGGAAAAGTTTGCATGTGCTTCACTAAGTCACCTTAACTTACATAGTCTAACAGAAGGCAGCAAGAACAGAGCTTTTATCAACCCTTACATCTCCACAAGCAGCCTTCAGGGAGTAACATTTGGAGACACACTCTGCATGAGGCCGTACCTTTGTTGTCAGAAGGGGTTAGCAGGAGGGGCAAAAGAGAACGCGATCCCACAACCCAGACTTGGGAGACCTACAGTTACAGCATGTAAGAAGAGACAGGAAATGGTACACATTTCTAACATATGCCAAACTCTTTTCCTAAATCAAAAAACAAACAAACACAACCCCAATCCACCAATAGCAATGAAAACAGATCTTTAAAAGATTAAACAAATACATTTATCACAATCAAAAATTTCTTTGTTTAATTTTTTTTGTGCAGAAGCTTGCAGTTCTTAAACAATAAATAAGGCATTTTGCCTCATGCTTCTTAAACTCTGGGAAGAATGGTCCATCAAATAAACAAACAAACAAAAAACACCCAAAACACAAAGTATGGTTTCATAAGAGAAGTGGGTATTTTCAATGACTGTCAACATATTACAAAATCTGGTTTAGGTATTTGTGATACAATGAATTGCACAGAAGAGATGCAGTTGCTTCACAGAATCACAGAATGTTAGGGGCTGGAAGGGACCTCGAAAGATCATCTAGTCCAAACCCCCTGCCAGGGCAGGATCACCTATACCAGATCACACAGGAACACATCCAGGTGGGTCTTGAATATCCCCAGAGAGACTCCACAATCCCCTTGGGCAGCCTGTTCCAGTGTTCTGCCATCCTTACAGTGAAAATATTTTTCCTCATGTTTCCAGGGAACTTCCTATGCCTCAGCTTCCACCCACTGTCCCTTCTCCTGTCATTGGGCATCACTGAGAAGACACTGACTCCATCCTCTTGGCACTCACCCAGTTCGTATTTATAAATACTAATGAGGTCATCCCTCAGTCTCCTCTTCTCCAAGCTGAAGAGCCCCAGCTCCCTCAGTCTTTCCTCATAAGGAAGATGTTCCACTCCCTTAACCACTTTTGCAGCTTTGCACTGGACACTCTCAAGCAATTTGCTGTCCTTGAACTGAGGGGCCCAGAACTGGACACGATATTCCAGATGAGGCCTCACCAGGACAGATTAGAAGGGCAGGATTTTCTGATTTTTAGGTACAGATCTCTGCTTATAGCAGGATACCATTCCTATTTTTGGCTTATTAAATTTACTAGAGAAAAGGTAACACTTTGTATGAGATTCTCTGTATCATTCGTCTGTTGATAAAAGGCTGTTATGATTTAGGTAGATTTTTATTTGCTTGAAACTAGAGGATGTAACAGTTCATAATGTAGCATGTATGATCCACATTTGATTGCAAAGGAATTTCTATCTATCTGGATACCTGCTGCAAAATCCTGCAGATCCATGTGTGCACTCTTGGGCTGCTAGCAGCCATTGCAACAAGGGAGTGATACACAGTATCAGGACACATTGTCATAGTACATGAGGACATTAACAAAAGTTCTGGGTTATAAATATACTCTAGGAAAATATTAAGCAGCCATATTACTCTGTGGTGCTTGGCTGATGTTAAACCAGACTAGGGTTATAGATCTTTCTGTTATACCAGCTGTTTATGTCAGGTTTGGGGTGGCGACAGCAATTAGCATGAGCAATATGGATCATCCTTGCAACTCGTCACTGACTGGCAACCACTCACACAAATGACCTGAAAGACAAATTCTGCCTCAGCTAGCTTACAAATCAAAAGCCTGGCCTTCCAGCTGAACCCACATGAATTATAAGCTCACAAGAAAATATCTTGACTCAATTTTAAGCAAAGCAGTTTTGCTAATGATACATGAGAAACAAGACAATGATGGATAGAGAAACAGGAGTGTAAAAGGATCTAATAATGGGGGAGTCTAATTTCAAAGGTAAAATATCAGATGAAAAAAAAAAAAAACCAAAAAAACCCGAAACCAACTGGAAACATAGACTAGCCACCTGTCTAAATATTCTGCCATGGCAGCTTTCTCTGGAGGCATCATAGCAAAACTGGATTTTATTGTTGACAAGGCAGAACCCTTTTAGAGAAAATATTGAAAAAACAGAGGGAAGAATAAGTAATGTAAGTAATTTAAGAACAAGGAAGTAATGGAGCCCCTTAATGAATCAGGTAATTTTTTTTATTTCTTTGTTTCAATAAAAGCTCAATTCACCAATGTTCTATATACCAAGGAATGCTCCCACCTGGCATGCATGGAGGTGCAGAGCTCCTGTGCACTGCCACAAGTGAGAAGATAAACAAATCATCTTCTCAGAGCCAAACTGAACAACTGTGTATTGAGAATATCCACTAAAGTGATATTTGCATGAGAATATTTTTTGTTCATTATAAACATACGTCATAGGCAAAGTCTGTACTTTCATGCTGACACTAGTTTTATGCTGTCACAGCCTCTTAAATATGCTACATTGCCTCAGCACTTCATTTTACTGCACTCTGGTTGTATTCCTTGGCTGGTTCTATAACTCTCCAAAAGATCATCCCATGGTAACATAACAAATAGGCTTTTCAGGTGGTTTTTTTTTCCCTTAAAACAAGTTAAAAAGGAATAAATATCTTCTGAAAGCAACTAGGTTTTGAAAGATCGTGTGTGTGTGTTCCCCACTGGGCCCCTCTACCTTTCCATGGAGGCAAAATTAGCAAAAATTTCTTCTTATCAAAGACTGATCAATCAAAATTTTTTCTCTGAACTGAAAGTCAGCAACTAATCACATCATGAACATGGTTTTAATAGGCACAGCCTTGCATCTGCAAAAGCTTCCACTTTTGACTTTAAAGAGATCCAGTAAGTTCATTTTAATACAAGAGGTTTTTGAGTTGTAGAGCCACTGTCGATTCTTTACATTTTCATGCAGAGATTTTAGGGATATTCCTATTGTTATGGTTTGGGACTTCCCCCCCCTCTAGATTAACCAGACTAACTCAGCCAGCTGGAAGTTAAAGAATGAAGCTGTATTTACAGTGCGCACAAATATACAAGCATATATATGTAATATATACAGATATTTACAATTATATACAAGTTAAAAGCAATGCAGAAATTCAAAATTCTTCCCAAACAGACAGACTGCCCAAGAGGGCTCCCCACCAACCCCCCCCCTTCCTTCCCCCTGCCCTGAGAAATAATTGGATAAACCTCTATATAGCTCACATGATTGTGCTGGTTTGAGGCTAATTGGAATATTTTAATGGAGAAAATTATATTATAGGCTGTGAAAAGAAAACAATGGTGATGTCTACTTCACTCATAGGCTTGCTGAGATGTATAGGAACAAGAACACAAACATAGATAAGACACTATTTCTTGGAGAGTCTCGAGTTCTCTAGCTGTTTTTGGTCTTGGCCTCTCTGCTGAATAACCTAACTAGCTACTCTTCTTCTAACCCCCCGGGCAATCCTCCAAACTCACCTTGCACGTAAGCCAAACCCTGGAATAAGGTGTAGGGGTGGGGAGAAGGTGGAAGGGTGGTTGGGAGCCCCTCCTGGGGTCTCTGATTTCTGGGAGGGGTGTTGTGCTTCTGTATTACCTTTAACTTATATATTTCTGTAAATATTCTTGTATATTGTGTATATATCTGCTTGTATATTGTGCTAAGCTGTAAATATAGCTTCAGTCCTTAACTTCCAGCTGGCTGAGTCTAGTCTGGGTGATTTTATAAAGTGTGTGTGTGGGGCAGGGTGGGGCAGGTAACTCCCAAACCATCACAGCAATAAGTCTGCAGACATCTGAGGTGAGATGTCAAAAGCCAACAAGGAAGTTAGAGGAAATGATTAGATTGGGTTACATAGGTTTCATGCAAAGGAATTAAGGCAAGATGCAACCAGACACACAGACCAATGGACAAGAAGTGAGGAGTGAGAAGTGAGTGCCTTATCTTATATTTTGACTACTTATGTCTCTCAGCAGAACAAATGAGTGATATAGGCGTCACTATTGTTTTCTTCTCACAGCCAAAAATCTAACTTCTCTCATTAAAATATTCCAATTAGCCTCAAACCAGCACACCTATTCATATGCTAGGAAGTACGTTTGGATCTTGCAATGTCCTCTAGGTTGATTCAACAAAGATGCTTAGAGTATCTTTGCTTAGAAAACTTTGTACTAGACATCACATAGCCCATGCTTCAGAAATCAATGCGTAATAAGACCTCAGACAGTTCAATGACTAAACTGCCTTTGGAAAGAGCCAGTCTTGCCTCAGGCCTCAATCACTTGGGTTGAGCACATTTGTCAACACCTTATTAGCACTTACAGGGTGGCATTTGTTTCCTATCAGAATCAGGTATAAGGGCCATATGTATGATAATGATATCATATGATTTATCAAGGCAAATTATTCTTCAGACTGAACAACCCTAACTCTGTCAGCCTGTCTCCGTAGGAGAGGTGCTCCAGCCCTCTGATTATCCTGTGGCCCTTTTCTGGACACATTCCAGCATGTCCAGCTCTTTCCTGTAATAGGAGCTCCAGAACTGGACACAGTACTCCAGATAGGGTCTCACCAGAGTGGAGCAGAGGGGGAGAATCACCTCTCTCAACCTGCTGGCCACACTTGTCTCGATGCAACCCAGGATATGGTTGGCTTTCTGGGCTGCAAGTTTACACTGGCAACACATGCTGAGCTTCTCATCCACCAGCACCTCAACTCCTTTTCTTCAGGGATGGTCTCAAGCTAGTCACTGCCCAGCCTATATTGGTGCTTGGGATTGCCCCAACCCAGATATAGGACCCTGCACTTGGTCCTGTTGAACCTCATGAGGTTGGCCTGGCCCCACCTCTCCAGCCTGTCAAGGTCTCTCTGGATGGCATCCACACAGCTTTGTGTCATCAGCGAACTTGCAGAGGATGCACTCAATGCCATTCACCTCCAGTAAGCTTACAATAATACTGTGCTGTGCAAAATCTGTAACATACATATTTCCCTGACTTCAGCATTTTTAATAATTGCGTGTACACTGTTGTGCTGAATAGCTTTTTCTGGTCACAGAAATTAATTTTGAACAATATTTCAACTTTCATATGTGAGATAGAGTTTGGATTCACAACAGATGTAAGTTCCACATGTTTAAAAACAAAAGGGGAGGGGAAAAAAACTGTATTTGTGAATGTCTTCTGCTATCTGGATCATGAATGAAAGACACCAAAACACTCTGGGGAGTGATCTATTTGCAGTCTTGTGACCTAGCACAGAAACTTGACTTGAGTCTTGTGTCAGACATCTTAGTTTATTTATTTAGATCCAATCCATTCCAAAAACGGTCTAAGCATTTTTCTTGAGGTTCCTACAAGCTTCTGTATTTTTGATAATCATAAATCTCCTTTGCTATTAGGGAAAATTGTCATGATACTTAGATATGTCTGTATAATCAGAATTTAATCATCTTTGAATGTACAGATTTTTTTCACTCTTGTAGAGGATATATATGGTGTGATGAAGAGGTATAGTGCACACAAGACTGCTCCCCATGAAACATGAGTAGCAGAGGAATGTGAAGGAGATAATGCAGATCCATAAAATACTATCTATAACTAATCATAGAACTGTTGAGGTTGGAAGAGACCTTTGAGATCAAGTCCAACCACTTGCCTAAGGCTTGCAATTCCACCACTACTGCTAAACAACTATCACTAAACCAAGTCCCCACATTTCTTTTAAATACTTCTAGCAAAGGTGACTCCACAACTTCTTAGGCAGCCTGTTCCAATGGTTAATAATGCTTTCTGTGAATAATTTTTCCTAATATCCAATCTGAACTTCCCCTGGCACAACTTAAGGCTGTTTCCTCTTGTCCTGTCACTTGCATGTGAGAAGAGATCGACTTTCACCTTGCTCCAGCTTCCTTTGAGATTGTTGTAGAGGGCAATGAGGTCTCCCCTCAGCCTCCTTCTTCTGAGGTCTAAAATACCAAAGTTCCCTCAGCCACTCCACATAAGATTTGTTGCTCTTCTTTGGACACACTCATTCACCTCTATTTCCTTCTTGTAGTGAGGGTGCCAAAACTGACCACAGTACTCAAGATGTGGCCTCACTAGTGCCAAGAGGGGACAATCAGAGCCCTACCGCTGCTGACCATACTATTCCTGAAACAAGCCAACATGTCATTTGCCTTCTTGGCCACCTGAGCACACTGATGGCTCATACTCATCCATCTGTCAGCCACCACCCTGAGGTCCTTCTCTGCCAGGTAGCTCTCCAACCACTCTTCCTCAGGCCTATAGTGTTGCATGGGGTTGTTGTGGCCCAAGGGCAGTGCTTGATGCTTCACCTTTTGAATGTCATATCACTGGCCTCAGGTCATCTCTCCAGCTTGTCCGTATCTCTCTGCAGTGTCTCTCTGCCCTCCAACAGATCGACACATCCACCCGAGCTGGCCTTGCCTGTAAACTTACTGAGGGTGTACTTGATCTCCTCACCCAAATNGTTGTAGAGGGCAATGAGGTCTCCCCTCAGCCTCCTTCTTCTGAGGTCTAAAATACCAAAGTTCCCTCAGCCACTCCACATAAGATTTGTTGCTCTTCTTTGGACACACTCATTCACCTCTATTTCCTTCTTGTAGTGAGGGTGCCAAAACTGACCACAGTACTCAAGATGTGGCCTCACTAGTGCCAAGAGGGGACAATCAGAGCCCTACCGCTGCTGACCATACTATTCCTGAAACAAGCCAACATGTCATTTGCCTTCTTGGCCACCTGAGCACACTGATGGCTCATACTCATCCATCTGTCAGCCACCACCCTGAGGTCCTTCTCTGCCAGGTAGCTCTCCAACCACTCTTCCTCAGGCCTATAGTGTTGCATGGGGTTGTTGTGGCCCAAGGGCAGTGCTTGATGCTTCACCTTTTGAATGTCATATCACTGGCCTCAGGTCATCTCTCCAGCTTGTCCGTATCTCTCTGCAGTGTCTCTCTGCCCTCCAACAGATCGACACATCCACCCGAGCTGGCCTTGCCTGTAAACTTACTGAGGGTGTACTTGATCTCCTCACCCAAATCATCGAGAAAGGTGTTAAACAGAATTGAGCCCTGGCAAACACCAATTGATCTGGAACAATTGCTAATAATCCTTGCTTATATTGCAGGATAGTTCAAAGTGAAATGATGAGCTGAAGAAGCCAAGGAGAGCAAGCAGATTTATGCACTTTTAGTCAACTGAATTAGCTAAAGGAATTAAAAGCAAAGATGGATTTTTCTCCCCTCCCTGAATTTATAATGTTGAATAAAGGACTGGCAGTTACCTCTTGCTACTCTGCTTACAATGTTTTTATCTGCTGCGTGTCTTATAAATTATCTTCAATAGGGTGCATAAATATAAACACCTTCAAGCAGGCATCACTCCCTTGTTTCCATTTCATGTTCTCTCTGCATAAGGCTTTTTCTGGGCTGCTGTCTTTTCACCTTAAAGCAGGAGTATACACATGAATAAAGGCAAGGAATATAACAAGACAAATTCATATGGCGAATGATCAGAGGCTATCAAACATAGTCTCTGAAAATGCTGCTGAAATGTAAACACATCAATAAAAGAGCAAGTTCTTCTTTGCTTGCCTTCCAGTTCCCAGACTCTGCAGGAGGAGGAAGATGGTTACTGCAACTGTGAGGTATTTGCAAATAGATTCTTCCTTCCTGGCTGACTTTTTGCATTTCTTTATTCAAAATGAATTTCCTTCAACTGTTCCAGAGCATCAGGGAAGAGAGGAAACACAGAGACAGTATAATAAATCTTTGTCTTGAGTAAGCTTGAGTACCTGTGTAGTTTAAGGAAAGGCCATCAGAGTGAAGGTGCATTGCAGAATGAAGCCTTTCCACTTGTCACCTGGGACGACTTGCCTGTTCGCCCCACTTCCATACACATTAAAAAATAAGCTGTAAAATGCAGTCACTTACTTCAGGACAAGGTTGTAAAATTCCTAGCTTAGCATAGCTCTAGGAAAGATCCATTCTGCTTGCTAAGCATAGCAGATAGAAATGGGTGTAACTTTCACAGCATCGTTACATTGGGAGGTCTGAGAGGAAAATGAAAAGTGAGCAATACAAAGAGGACCTCCTACATTAATGTACAGTTTCTTAAATTCACCAGTCAGAGGCTGAACTTCCTTCTACTCTCTAGTATGTGGTTTATTGCTTTCTTACTCACATTTTCTGATCCTGTATTATCTATCAAACTGAGTCAAATTCTGATTTCATCTACACCAGCGAAAATTTAAAGCCCCTTGAAGTACTGCAGCAAAGCAATGGATTTCTTGTGAACACATAGGGCTGTAAATTGAATACAGTTCTGGTCAGTAGCCTGTATCTGACATCCATCTGTTCTAAGAATTCAAACTACAAGTCCTACTCTTCAGCATCCATTCATATGTATCATTATTATTATTATTATTGTTGGTTTAGGACTCAAAATATTCTGTGTGCTTTTCAGACCAGCAGAAGACAATGAATGTTTTTCCTGCATATTGTTCAAGTAAAGTAAAAGAGAAAAAGGGTGATGGAAGCAAACATAATACCATAACCAAGAGGTCTCTGTAGTAAAGAGTTTTATCAGAAATTAAATTGCCTGGTTTAATTAGCATTTTTAAAGCCTATTCTCCTAAGGAATTGGAGCACAGAAGATTATACATTGCCTTCATGATCAGTTTATGCAGGAAAGTGTTGAGGGTTTTTCAGTTTAAGTTCTTACATCACAAAGAGTGATAGACTCCAGTCAGGTAGTGTGCCCTGTGTAGATTCACCAGGGTCTCAAAAGGGTTGATTTCATGTTGCAGCCTTGATATCACGTAATTAAATAGTCAACAGACTGTGACACATACACTTATTGGAAAGCAGGCTTCATTAATTCTGTGAACTCTGAAACAGATATTCATAAATAAATTGATCTTCCCTCTATGATTTTCTCTCTATGGGTCAGTTCTCACATCTTTCTGACCATCCACAGCAAGAAACTGACTCAAGTAAACCCTCTCTTCCTGCATTTAACAAATTTGAGCTAAAGCCCTAGTTTCAAAACCACTTTTGGATCTGGTTAGTTACGTATCAAGGGGTTTGAGCACTGTAGAGAAAATGACTGTGCAACAGCTCTCCTTTTGCAGCCCTAACTGTAGATTTACTGTGTTGATGCAGAATAGACATGAACTGGGGCAACTACTCTCTCATTTTGCAGAATGAAGGTCATGCCTAGCCTTAGCATTGTGAACACCTTCTACTTTCACAAATTTCTTTATGACAGACCTGTGATCTCTGGATGGCATTCCAACCACCCCAAGAACTGGCAGAGTCCATTGAGCCGGACTGCTCTGTGTCCAGTACAAGGACCTCCTTAATTATGTATCATAACTGTTTTACAGAGAGTTTATGCTGCAACCAAAACTTGACATCAGCATAGCCTGAACATTTTAGCATTTAGCAAAGTTGGCTATGCAGTGGGGACTTCTGCAGCAATCTGTAGATTGGTGCAGGCTGTAAGTCAATTTGAGATCTGAGGAAAGTACTCGGAAAGCTAATATCAATATTCATCTACATTTGGTAAAGCTAGATTGGATGGTTTACAAAACCTTCCATCATGTCTTTGACTGCAACATAGATTCCAGAGCTAGAGTCCCTGAGCAGAACAGTACCCAAGTCTCTGCCCAGTAAATGCAAAGCACATTTGAATAATTCTGTTGTTCTGATGTTTATTAAACAGTGCTAGAAGAAGAAATTCCAGGCTATATTCCTTCATGCTTTGAAAACCTTTATTTACAGATTTCAGCCATTAAGATATAAAAATTTGATGGGTTTTTGGCCTGAGTATGCACC
Source organism: Ramphastos sulfuratus (assembly GCA_013399055.1). Taxonomy (NCBI): domain Eukaryota; kingdom Metazoa; phylum Chordata; class Aves; order Piciformes; family Ramphastidae; genus Ramphastos; species Ramphastos sulfuratus. The sequence continues at coordinate 52,611 of WBNM01006477.1, forward strand.
ACAGGCCAAATTAAAGCTGAATAGTGCTATTGATCCTATCTTAAGCAGCACTTCGCATATATGTATTCCAGTCCCAGTATGTCAGTTTTCAGATATTAAAATTTTCTTCACATAGCAGCCATCCATAAACATTATTTTAGATTGCCAAATATTTCATTCAAATTGTCTTAAGGTAATAGTTACCACTCATACACAAAATAAGAATCCACTATAAAATGGCGAAATCTTCTTTCAAAAAGGAGAAAGTCTCCCCTGGATGATGTTAAAATACATAAATAAGTTTCTGCTTCTTCTGTTGCTCCAGGATGGCTCATCATTATTCCCTGCTTTCTTCATGTACGTGTCTGGGTGACATTCATTGCTAGTTGCTTTGATTGCAGATAGCTGCTGGTTCCAGCAGCAGTGCTTTTCCAGCCAACCTTCTTATTATATGTAGGTTTGGGAAACAAAGACACATCTTATTTTGTTTATAAAGAGTCCATTGATTTTTTTTTTCTTTATGTTCCTCAGGACCAGGCTTTTATCAGCCATCTTGACGAGAATTCAGGGATCATGTCACCTGGAGATAGAGACAAGGGAATAAATTCATCACAGTATAGTTGAAGACAAGGTTGCAGCAATTGGGAGCATAACCTATCTTCTTGGCTTCTCTGATGAAAGCACATTGCTTTCTCCTGGCACTTGAAGCACTAGGATACATCAAAGTGAAGGAAGGGGAGCCCTGAATTCTAAAGTTAATGTCTTGGAGGTCCTCTTAAGAGAATCTTCTTCCTCACAGTGCTGTAAATGCCTAGTCAAGAGTTCAGAGCAGACCAATAGCTTGCACTGTTTTGCTTCGCAGGTAAGTACAGAAAATGACAGAGGTGCTGATGCACGGACTAAAGCAAAGACACGCCAGCTGGAGCAAGCTTTATTTTGCTCTCAAGTCCTGCTGAGCAATCTCATAGGGAAGATTAGTTAAGGCTCTCCAGATAAGAGGTTTAACTAAAAGAGAAGACTAGGTGGAATGAAAATTTTGTAAGAAGGAACAGATTTATATTGGCTGCTCTTTGGGAAATAGAAACCTTCCCTCTTTCTGACTGTTTGAAGAAGAATGATGGAGGTCATCAAGGTTGGTCAAGTATCAGATGCTATTTGAAGATCATTTTATCCCAAAAAACTAAAAACTGTAGGCATTAATAATTACTTTCTATGCCTCAAAGGACTGTGGTGGGCTAATGCTGGCTGGTCATTAGTTGCCCATCAAGCCATTCTCTTACTTCTTCTCAGCAGGACAGGAACAGAAAATACAATGAAAAAGAAAAAAAAAACATGTGGGTTGAGATAAGGACAAGGATACCATTTACCAAGTACCATCCTTGGCAAAACAGACTTGACTTGCGGAAATTATTTTATTTCCAATAATAACGAAGTAGGATAGAGAGAAATAAAAACAAAACTAAAACCACTTTCATAGAATCATAGAATGTTAGGGGTTGGAAGGGACTTCCAGAGGTCATTAAGTCAAATCTTCCTGGTAAATCAGGATCACCTACAGCAGGTAACACAGGACCACATACAGAAGGGTCTTGAAAGTCTGTAGAGAAAGAGACTCCACAATCTCTCTGGGCAGCCTGTTTCAGTGCTCTGTCATCCTTACAGTAAAGAAGTTTTTCCTCATGTTGAGGTGGAAATTCTTGTGTTACAGTTTGTTTCCATTTCCCCTTTTTCTATCTCAGGACACCATTGAAAAGAGACTAGCACTTTCCTTTTGATGCCCACTCTTAAGATATTTGTAAACATTAATAAGATCTCCTCTTGGTCCTGTTTTAAGGACTAAACAGCCCCAGGTTTCT
>WBNM01006478.1:10204-32288 GCA_013399055.1 Ramphastos sulfuratus
CCAGCCCAACCTAGCACCCAGCCCATGCCAAGCAACCAGACCATGGCACTAAGTGCCCCAGCCAGGCTTGGCTTCAACACCTCCTGGGATGGGCACTCCACCACCTCCCTGGGCAGCCCATTCCAATGCCAATCACTCTCTCTGCCAACAACTTCCTCCTAACATCCAGCCTAGACCTCCCCTGGCACAACTTGAGACTCTGTCCCCTTGTTCTGTCCCTGGGTGCCTGGCAGCAGAGCCCAACCCCAGCTGGCTACAACCTCCCTTCAGGTAGCTGCAGAGAGCAATGAGGTCTGCCCTGAGCCTCCTCTTGTGCAGGCTGCACACCCCCAGCTCCCTCAGCCTCTCCTCACAGGGCTGTGCTCCAGGTCCCTCCCCAGCCTTGCTGCCCTTCTCTGGACACCTTCCTAAATGAACCTATTCTCTAAGGTCATTCTTCCATCCCTATTTATATTCTAGGTATAAATTCTTCCTAACCCAACAAATTGAGAGCGGGCTGTGACCACATTTCCTTCCATTTGTTCCAAAGGAAAAAATATCCTTTTTTTCTTTTTAACCCCATTGCATAAGCTCAATGCATGATGGAATGTATGAATTCAGTGCCTGTATTTTACAAGAGAAAGACTGCAGACAAAAAGATTAGTGATCAAGTAATAATAACCCAATTTATAGCAACCTATTTAAACTACTATTTCATGCAATAAACTTATCATTCTCTGCCTGTTTTGCTTTTATTTTCATAGAATCATAGAATGGTAAGGTTGAAAGAGATCTCAAAGCTCATCTAGGTCCAACCCCCTGCCATAGGCAGGGACACCTCCCACTAGTACAGGTTACTCAAGGCCTCCTCCAACCTGGCCTTGAACACCTCCAGGGAGGGAGCAGCCACAACCTGCAGCAGGCAGAAGGAAAGATTGCTTCAGGCTAGAGGCAGTGTTCTGCCAGACCAAAGACAAAGCTGCAAGCTAGCCATGGAAGATTTGCTAATGTTATAAATCTACCTATGCAGTGAAAATTAATTGTCAGTCATAATCTTCAACTATTACTATATCAGTACCTAGCTTCCCTTCCTATCTTGGATGAAAAAAGAAAACAAAAACCAAACCCAAGTAAAATCATAATGTATCTAGGATGACCAATTCTAAAAATAGGAACAAAATGGATACTGCCAAAAAAGAAAAAAAAAATTAAAACAGAGTTTATNACAGAGGCTGAGAAAGCAAAGCCAGTCAAGACTTAAGGATATTTTCAACGCAAGATGGAATTAGCAACAAAAGCAAAGTTGATTTGGAAAATACAGTCTTGAACTATATCCCAAGGGTTAGGTGATAGGTTGGAATGGATGATCCTAGAGGTCTTTTCCAATCTGGTTAATTCTGTGATTCTGTGATTTTTCTTGCCTATGGCAAATAATGTCACCTTGTCCAACCTGGCCTTGAACACCTCCAGGGAGGGAGCAGCCACAACCTCCCTGGGTAGCCTGTTCCAGTGTCTAACCAAGAAGCTCTCAAGGGGCCCTGTGGAAAGAAACTCAAACTTCAGAGGAATTTGGGCACAACAGACTCACTGTAAGGCTGAAAGTCCCTAACAGGTCAAAGCTGCTTATAATTTTGATCCTGTAACATACAAACNGAGTTTATAAAATCATATCCTATATTATCTGGTAAATTATACATGGTCACGTAGAGCAGGCACAGAAAAAAGAAATAGAGATGCTGCTAGTGATGCCTGCATGGGAAATAAGGCAGCAAGATAGCATTTTGGAGCAGTAAAATCCCATTCTATTTTCAAGTAGTTTTGAAACCATGAACCCCACCTGCAGTCCTGTGTGCAGTTCTGGAGNCTATGGCAAATAATGTCACCTTGTCCAACCTGGCCTTGAACACCTCCAGGGAGGGAGCAGCCACAACCTCCCTGGGTAGCCTGTTCCAGTGTCTAACCAAGAAGCTCTCAAGGGGCCCTGTGGAAAGAAACTCAAACTTCAGAGGAATTTGGGCACAACAGACTCACTGTAAGGCTGAAAGTCCCTAACAGGTCAAAGCTGCTTATAATTTTGATCCTGTAACATACAAACAAAGAGGCATAACAGAACTAAGACAGAAAAAAGGAATATAAAAGGATGACAAATGCTGTTGCAATCAGTGTGTTAGTTTGCCTTCATTTCTTTCCCTAGTATAAGAACCAGGGCACCATTTGACAGTACAGATGAGGCCAGAGCCTAATAATAAAAGGTAATGTTTAAGTATCTGGTGAGCAGAGGAACAGAGTTAAGGATGATTAAGATTTATGTTATTTTTGCAGTTTGGCAACTCCAATTAGTTTTGTTTTCTAGCTCCAAGACAATATTAATAAAACAGGGAGAGTTTGGGGACTTTTTTTTGCAAGTAAACTGCTTCCACTAGAATTCTGTTTTGTGTACTCCTGTGCACTATACTATCAGCTTTGATGCCTCCTCCTTCCACATGAACTAAGTACTCTCTGCCTCCATCCAAGAGCTGCCTGCATGAAACTTTCCAACATTCACACACTGATTTTTGTCTTCACAACATACACTGCTTATGGCTGTCTGTTTTTCTTAAGAAAATTTACACCAAGCACTGAGTGTACAAAGACTCTATTAAAATCACTATGCACACAGCTCACCACAATTTCAAGAGCTGAACCTTTTTTTTTTGTTCCAGTTTCTCCTTTATTTTTTCCATTGCCATCTATTCAGTTTCTTAAGTCTATTTGCCCAAGGTTCTCCAAGTATACTAAAAAGCCAAAAATAAAAGCATGAACACAAATTAGAACCAAATATCTTTGATAATGCAAAAAAAAAAAAAACCCAAAGAAACAAAACCCTGAGAGTATGAAGACTTTTTTTCTTTTATTTTTCCTCAGTGACTTTGCAAGAGTGTATAATTTTTTGGGGATGACTAACACAGGTAACATACAGGGACAGGCAGAAAGTTGCTTAGGAAAGGCAGAGCGAGGTAAGGGATAAAACCTTCCAAGTAGAAGGATCAGCTCAATCCCCCTTGTTTGAGCAAACAACTCTTTCCTCCACTCTTCCTGACTTACACAGATGTTTAGATCTACTTAAAGAGATGTGAAAACTTGAGATTAACTTCTTAACTGCTGAGTCTGCATCGTGGGTGACAGCCATTCCCTCTAACACCTCAAAATGCACTGTCCTGCTTTCTCACAAAAACACTGTGTCACAAAGCAAGCCTGCTGTCTGGGTGGTACAGGCAGCAATCTTGTTGTGCCTTGCAAGTCAAGCAGAAGCCACACAACCCTACCGACTGCAGCACTGAGCCCAAGCTCCCCTGTGCTGTACAGTATCAGCCAGGGTCCAGTCCATGATAATATGTCAAAGGACATGGAACTGTTGGANAATCCTGTGGCCTTGGCTCTGGAATCAGGAAGCACAGGTCAGCATCAGTGTGTGACAGAGCACACAGGCATATCATCTGCTTATGATTATGCTGCAAAGAATGGAACTAGTGAGCTAGAAACCAACAAGCAAACTACTTTGATACCCATCCTGCAATGTGATAGATACAGCCAGGTGCCAAAGCATAAAAGCATTCCCTTGCTGCAGCCACTCTTCTCTTGCCCTGGAGAAAAGGCCATATTCTGTGTTACTCCAAAATGCTGCTGCTCTTCAAGGCTTTGAACTTTCTCAAAAGGCACATTATGGATTCAAGCTTGGGGTTGTCAGAGACCATAAACTGCCAGCAGTCTTCTCTCCAGTCATCTCCAAAAGAACCTTTCATTTGAGGACCCTGCTCAGAGGCTTCCCCAGCAGATACTGAATGGCATCAATTTACTCTCTCACTACTGCTCATTATTCCCATCCCATTACTACTGATATCCAGGACTCCACCCTCTTCCACACTCACACCCTATTTTTTGCCCTTATTGCTTCTACCCTTGGTGGTTTTTGCTTCTATTTCCCACAACTAAGTCCAACTTCACCAGTCCTGAACCTATACTTACCTTAAATAGCCACTTCCTCTCCTTTATTCTCCTCTGTCCTAGAATTTGCAAGGAAAAGGGAAGCAGTCTGGAAATGAGGTTACTGCACATTTTGTCTTTCTCCTGCTGCTGACTAAGCTGTGCCATCCCTCCAGTTGAGCTGAACCCACACCTGCAATTTCAGCTTTTTTCCTCCTACTTTTGACTCACTCCTCAAACCTTTTTTCTCTTGTATCCATTTCTTTCTCCACACCGGAATGCAAATATTTATTCCAAAAGAAAGCCAGAAAACAGAATAATTTCATGTTCTCTCTTCCCACTCTTTCTCTTCCTCACAGCTCTCCTTTCTTCATACCATACATACAGAACATCTGTCCCACTCTCCACTTGTCTCACTCACATCACTCCAAACCTCCAGAGCAACCCTGAGGAACAGGCCCTGGGGGTCTGGGGTGATGAAAAGCTCAAGATGAGGCTGCAGTGTGAGTGCAGCCCAGACAGCAACTGTGTGCTGGGCTGCAGCAAGAGCAGTGTGGGCAGCAGGGCAAGGGAGGGGATTCTGCCCCTTTGCTCTGCTCTCCTCAGACCCCAGCTGCAGTCCTGTGTGCAGTTCTGGAGCCCCCAGCACAGGAAGGACATGGAAGTGTTGGAGCCAGTGCAGAGGAGGCCACCAAGATGCTGAGAGGGCTGCAGCAGCTCTGCTGTGAGGACAGGCTGAGAGAGTTGGGGCTCTGCAGCCTGGAGAAGAGAAGGCTTCCAGGAGAGCTTGGAGTGGCCTTGCAGGATCTGAAGGGGGCTCCGGGAAGGCTGGGGAGGGACTATTGACAAGGGCTTGGAATGCCAGGACAAGGAGCAATGGGTTTGAACTGGTGGAGGGGAGATTTAGACTGGATGTTAGGAGGAAGTTGTTTGCAGTGAGGGTGGTGAGACACTGGCACAGGTTGCCCAGGGAGGTTGTGGAGCACAGAATCACCCACAGAATCAGTTGGGTGATTCTGCACTCCACAACCTCTCTGGAGGTGTTCAAGGCCACGTTGGACAAGGCCTTGAATGACCTGTACTAGTGGGAGGTGTCCCTGCCTATGGCAGGGGGTTGGAATTAGACCTTGAGGTCCCTTCCAACCTTACCATTCTATGATTCTATGAGACTGGATACTGCTGGTGATTTAAAATATGCAAAGTTTGTTGGACCCATGCCAGTACAAGTCACTGACAAGCCAAACCCCTGTTTGTTTGGGGGTGGTAATGGAGATAGCCAGAGTACAATGATGTGGGTGACTACAACTAAATTAATCTGTTACTGCCAGGGTTGGGGAGGCAGTATTATTATTGGCATGATCCTGATGCCTGGCAGCTGTGTCAGAGCAGCAGTCAGTGTGCAGGGTATGAAGGCAGGGAGGAAGGGTGGGTACATGTGTGTTGTGACATTGTTTTGCTGCAGAGAACTAACTTTTCAATATATGCCAAAGCAGGGATTTTAATATTGACAGAACTTGATTCACAGAATCATAGAATGGTAAGGTTGGAAGGGACCTCAAAGATCATCTAGTTCCAATCCCCTGCCATAGGCAGGGACACCTCCCACTAGCACAGCTCACTCAAGGCCTCCTCCAACCTGGACTTGAACCCCTCCAGGGAGGGAGCAGCCACAACCTCCCTGGGCAACCTGTGCCAGTGTCTCACCACCCTCACTCCAAGCAACTTCCTCCTAACATCCACTTTCAATCTCCCCTCTGCCACTTCAAACCCATTCCCCTTGTCTTGGCATTACAAGACCTTGTCAATAGTCCCTCCACAGCCTTCCTGTAGGCCCCCTTCAGATATTGGAAGGCCACTCCAAGGTCCCCTGGAAGCCTTCTCCAGGCTGCAGAGCCCCAGTATCTGAAGGGGGCCTTCAGATCTCAGTCTGTCTTCAGAGCAAAGCTGCTGAAGCCCTCTCAGCATCTTGGTGGCCTCCTCTGCACTGGCTCCAACAGTTCCATGTCCTTCCTGTGCTGGGGGCTCCAGAACTGCACACAGGACTGCAGCTGGGGGCTGAGGAGAGCAGAGCAAAGGGGCAGAATCCCCTCCCTTGCCCTGCTGCCCACACTGCTCTTGCTGCAGCCCAGCACACAGTTGCTGTCTGGGCTGCACTCACACTGCAGCCTCATCTTGAGCTTTTCAGCACCCCACACCCCCAGGGCCTGTTCCTCAGGGCTGCTCTCAGCCATTCCCCACCCAGCCTGGAGCTGTGCTTGGCATTGTGCCTACCCAGGTGCAGGACTTTACACCTGGCCTTGTTGAATGTCATGAGGTTGGCCTGGGCACAGCTCTGCAGCCTGTGCAGGTCCCTCTGGATGGATCCCTGCCCTCTGGAAAGTCGATTGTGCCACACAGCTTGGTGCCATCTGCACACTTGCTGAGGGTGCTCATAACTAAGAGCATCTTAAAAAGTAACTGGTTATGCTAATTACCACCTGAGAATCCATCTAGTCTGGACTATCACAAGTGGCTGGCCTAAAGGCCACCTGAGGACAGAACATCTATCAGAGATTCCAAAATGAACACCTTTGATGATTTACACTTCTGTAGATCTTTGCTTCCATTTCAGCTCACAAGGACAAGCAGAGTCCCCTCATTCTGCACTGGGGAGGTCCAGCACTACTGTGTTTTGTCTTGCCAGAGAAGACACTTTCCATCCAATAAACTTGTCAACAACTAGTATTTATATGACATTAGCAGTGCTCCATCCAAACCCAACAATCCTAAGAAGAGGAGGCTCCCAGGTGACCTTCTTGTGGCCTTCCAGTATTCGAAGGGGGCCTATAAAAAAGCTGGGGAGGGACTTTTTAGGCTCTCAGGGAGTGACATGACTGGGGGGAATGGAGCAAAGCTGGAGGTGGGGAGATTCAGACTGGACATGAGGAGGAAATTCTTCAGCATGAGAGTGGTGAGAGCCTGGAATGGGTTCCCCAGGAAGGTGTTTAAGGCCAGGCTGGATGAGGCTTTGGCCAGCCTGATCTAGGGTAGGGTGTCCTTGCCCATGGCAGGGGGGTGGGAACTAGATGATCCTTGTGGTCCCTTCCAACCCTGACTGATTCTATGATTCTAACTTCCAGTTCCCTGTCTTTGCTCACTCCCCTATGTCTAGCCCCCAGCAGCAGGAAGAGAAAGAATGAGTGGATAGAAAACACCAAACATTGTATATTAGACCAAAATATAAACAAAGCAAAGAGCACAGCAAAGATGACCACATAGAAACAAACCCTATGAACTATTACCCTTTGCCAGGCATTCTTAGGTCTTGATGCTACTTCATCGGGCAGGCTTCTGCCTCTTGTGTTGAACACCTGCCCCCAGTGAATGCAAAGGGCAGCCAGCCTAAGCCCCTTGCCTGCTCTGCACAGCTCTGTCCCAACACAACTGCTTCCCTTTTACAGATTCAGAAGGGGCCTGGGGACTAAGTGAAACTGCACTGCATGGACATTAGCACCAACAACTGTTCAGAATTTCCTCTTTCAGTTCTTTGCTACTTCTGACTGATTCTCCTACTGATCGTGGAAAACTGCACTTCTTTTTTTCCCCAAATACTACACATGATAGAAATGCACAGAAACTGGAAAGCAGGAAGACCAAATAATCCTAAATTCTAATTTTGTCAAGAATATAGATAAATAGGAAGACGTGTTGGGCCTATGGACTGGATTATTAATCACAGAATTGTCAGGGCTGGAAGGGAACACAAGGATCAGCCAGTTCCAACCCCCCTGCCATAGGCAGGGACACCTCACACTACATCAGGTTGCTCAGAGACACATCCAGCCTGGCCTTAAACACCTCCAGGGATGGAGCTTCCACCACCTCCATGGACAACCTGTGGCAGTGTCTCACAACCCTCATGGTGAAGAACTTCTTCCTAACATCCAATCTGAATCTACCCACTTCTAGTTTTGTTCCATTCTCCCCAGTCCTATCACCACCTGACAGCCTAAAAAGTCCCTCCACAGCTTTCTTGTAGCCCCCTTCAGATCCTGGAAGGCCACAAGAAGGTCACCTGGGAGCCTTCTCCTCTCCAGGCTGCACAGCCCCACCTCCTTCAGTCTGTCCTCACAGCAAAGCAGCTCCAGCCCTCTGAGCATCCTCGTGGCCCTTCTCTGCACACCTCCAGCATCTCCACATCCCTCTTGTCCCAGGGGCTCCAGAACTGGATGCAGTACTCCAGGTGGATCCTCACTAGTGGGGAGCAGAGGGGGAGGATCACTTCCCTCACCCAGCTGCCCACACTTCTCTTGCTGCAGCCCAGGCTCTGGTTGGCTTTCTGGGCTGCAAGTGCACACTGCTGGCTCATGCTGAGCTTGTCAACCATCAGCACCCCCAAATCCCTCCCCTCAGGGCTGCTCTTCGTAAAACATAAAAATAAATCACTGAATAGCAGCACATTTCAGAAGCACAGAAGATGTTTCTGTTTCTATGAGTACCAGATGAAGAACAATCAGAAAGCCCACTTCTTCAGCAGCAGTGATTTCAAGCACAACTTTTAATAAGCCATACAAGAAAAATTATGACAAAGCCAATCCCTTAAAATCAACAACATTCAACCATAGGAAAGGATACAAAAGCAGGAACAAATAAAAAGATAAATGATGTGTGGTTTTCCTCTGCTCCACACTGGTCTTAAGGAATTGTGCTGGATTTCATTTCCAATTTAAGTCAGCTGCAAAGCTCTACAGCAAAAAGACAAATCTCTTTACCCACACAGTGTCTCTCATCCAGCAAGCAACCATCAAAGACTTCTTGCTACAGAGTTACCTCTGTCAAACACCCTTACTGCATCACAAGAGCATGCATCCCCTGGCATGTAAAAGAGACCCCAGCTTCACCTGGCATCCTGCACCATTAACTCTCACTCAGCTTTTTCAAGGACTAACAGAGGAACTTCTGCACCAAGCTGGATTTGGAAGACTGAGAGATCCACTAACCCAATCCATGTTCACAGAAACTGAAAACCTTTCTTGCTTGCTATTCCCAAACAGAGGAACCTCTGCACCAAGCTGGATTTGGAAGACTGAGAGATCCACTAACCCAATCCATGTTCACAGAAACTGAAAACCTTTCTTGCTTCTCACTCCAAAATTACTCATAATAACAAATTGCCATGGCACTAGCATGGCTTTATGGTGGAGTTAACTCTTTAGAAGTACCCATAAAGATGTACTGTTTTTACAGAAGGTGATCTTTCTTAATAACAGAAACAGAAACTTTCACTGGGATCACCAGAAACTTAAGACTTTCTGCCTACAGAACTTCCGTGATGCCAACTTGGAAGAAAATGTTATTTGAAACATGTTTTCCACTGTTGCTCCTCCACCTCAGACTTGGTTAAATGGCCAGCAGTTACTGCCTCAAATGTGAGCCAAAAACCTGATAATGCCCTAATTTTTAATCAGCTAGAACAAAAGGCCCATTTCAAGGAAATCACACAACTCCCCAGGGGTTCCATGCTTCTGTAGTCTTTTTTATACATGAAAATCTACATTTCATCTATAAACTATTAAATGTACAGAGGGAGATCAACAAGAAAACTTACCACATTTTCATATCTCAATCCAAATCAGAAACAATCATTCATTTCACTTTCTCTGGTGATGCAGTCCTGGGCTGCAGCAAGAGCAGTGTGGGCAGCAGGGCAAGGGAGGGGATTCTGCCCCTTTGCTCTGCTCTCCTCAGACCCCAGCTGCAGTCCTGTGTGCAGTTCTGGAGCCCCCAGCACAGGAAGGACATGGAAGTGTTGGAGCCGGTCCAGAGGAGGCCACCAAGATGCTGAGAGGGCTGCAGCAGCTCTGCTGTGAGGACAGGCTGAGAGAGTTGGGGCTCTGCAGCCTGGAGAAGAGAAGGCTTCCAGGAGACCTTAGAGTAGCCTTCCAGGATCTGAAGGGGGCTACAGGAAGGCTGGGGAGGGACTATTGACAAGGTCTTGCAATGCCAGGACAAGGGGCAATGGGTTTGAAGTGGCAGAGGGGAGATTGAAAGTGGATGTTAGGAGGAAGTTGTTTGCAGTGAGGGTGGTGAGACACTGGCACAGGTTGCCCAGGGAGGTTGTGGCTGCTCCCTCCCTGGAGGTGTTCAAGGCCAGGTTGGACAAGGCCTTGAGTGACCTGTACTAGTGGGAGGTGTCCCTGCCTATGGCAGGGGGTTGGAATTAGATGAGCTTTGAGGTCCCTTCCAGCCTTACCATTCTATGATTATATAACAAGGCTTGGGGTGCACTCCAGTAAACATTTCTCTCTCTCTCACATCTGGTTATAAATTGCAGGAAGTAGAAGGAATGTCCAAGACAGATCATTAGTGACAGTGCTGCCCCAGGACAGAAAAAAAAATCATAGAATCAAAGAATGGTGAGGTTGGAAGGGACCTCAAGGATCATCTAGTTCCAAGCCCCTGCCATAGGCAAGGACACCTCCCACTAGCACAGGTCACTCAAGGCCTCGTCCAACCTGGCCTTGAACACCTCCAGGGAGGGAGCAGCCACAACCTCCCTGGGCAACCTGTGCCAGTGTCTCACCACCCTCACTGCAAACAACTTCCTCCTAACATCCACTTCCAATCTCCCCTCTGCCACTTCACACCCACTGCCCCTTGTCCTGTCATTACAAGACCTTGTCAATAGTCCCTCCCCAGCCTTCCTGTAGGCACCCTTCAGATAATCACCCATGGATGGTTTTCCCGCTAACCACCAAAAGAGGGTACCTTAGACTACAGGAGATCTAACATCTTCAGGCTGACTGTTGCACAATTACCAGGAGAAATTCCACTTGAACTCCACCAAGATGTGCCACTAAAATTTTTAAAGAAGTACTTTATGGAGCAACAGTTTTAGATGCATATTCACAAAGATCAAAATCCTGATTCAAAAGGCAACCAATATCTGACTGGATGGTCTTTGTATTTATTACTCCACTGTTTTTATCAAGTGTGTGGGTTGATGAACTAAAGGAGGTTTCAGAAGATAACTATATAACTGTAAGGACAAGCAACAACTCTGACTAAACTTCTGCTCACTATCATACATAATGTTTCACTGTTACATGAGGTGACAGCCATAACCAGGAGCTACACCAAGCTGTAACAGAATGTCAGGGGCTGGAACGGACCTCCAAAGCTCAGCCAGTCCAAACGCCCTGCCAGAGCAGGATCACTTTGACCAGATCACACAGGAACACATCCAGGTGGGTTTGGAATATGTCCAGAGAGGGAGACTCCACAACCCCCCTGGGCAGCCTGTTTCAGTCTTCTGTCACACTCACAGGGAAGAAAATTCCTCCTCAGGTTTAAATGAAACTTCCTATGCCTCAGCTTCCACCCAGTGCCCCTTGTCCTGTCATTGGGCATCACTCAGCAGAGCCTGGCCTCAGCCTCCTGGCACTCACCCTGCACATATTGATACCCATTGCTGAGGTCACCTCTCAGTCTCCTCTTCTCCAAGCTAAAGAGCCCCAGCTCCCTCAGGCTCTCCTTGTAAGAGAGATGTTCCATTCCCTTAATCATCTTTGTGGGAAAAAAAAATTGTAGTCATATATCATATATTGAACCACTCAGGCATTTAAACACCAGAAGGCACACCAGTATTCAACCCCACTGTCATTTCTCATCCGAAATAAAACCCCCATGGGGACCTTTGCTTACTCTTTTTATTCCCAGCACAAAGATTAAAAACAGTAAGAAAAAGTTTCTCTGTACAACAGCCTCAGTTTTGTACACTGCCAACTCTCAGCTCTCGCTTTCGTCAAGCTTCCATTGCGTACTGCAGCTGCTTCAGAACCAGCATCCCTGGAAGATCTCATTGGTTTGCAGGGCAGAGAAAGAAAATTATGCAATATTCACTCCTCTCTTTTGCCCATCACAAAACCAAAAGGACCTCCCAATCACCAGCTAAGGTGGTCTAAGCTCAATAGCCTCATCACCTCCTTTTACTGTGTGTGTTTAAAACGTCCTTATCATCTTCTGTCCCTCCGCACCCTTTCCTACATTCCTTACCACCACAAACAGGTACAAGATGAAGGTGGCTAAGTAAAACAAGAATGTTCCATCCTCAAGTTTTTGTTTTGATACATTTTTTGCAGGGGATAAAACAGCACCATCAGCAAAGCACTAATGAAGAAAACCAACAAACAAACAAAAAAAAGGAGATCCACTCCAATCCCTGTGCTTACACTGAGCAGCTGCTTTTGTCCTGTCTTCTATTCTTTCACAATCTCATCAGCAATGATTTAATGAAAAGCAAAAGGAAGAGAACTAAACTAAAATGTTGTATGCTACACCCCTTGGGGTTTTTTTCTTATGCCCTACCATCACCCAATCTCCTCAACGTCTTCATTTTCACAGGCTCACAGGATGTCAGGGGTTGGAAGGGACCTGCAGAGATCATCAAGCCCCCTGCCAGGGCACGATCATAATCCAGTGTAGGTCACACAGGAAAACATCCAGGTGGGGACCTGAAAGTCTCCAGAGAAGGAGACTCCACAATCTCTCTGAGCAGCCTGTGCCAGTGCTCTGGGACCCTTACAGTAAAGAAGTTCTTTCTTAAATTGAGGTGGAATCTCCTGTGCTGTAGCTTAGGCCCTTTGTCCTATGCCAGGGCACAACTGAGCAGAGCCTGTCCCCTCCCCACTTCCATCAAGAATGGCAAACCCATCAAGACATGCTTCTGAAGAATTAAAAATACTGAAAGCCAAACTAATCAGAATTTCTTCAGTTTTGTTCTGATGGTGTCAAAGGATTTACCAAAAAAGAAAAAAAGTTTTCCATCAGATATTTATGTGGGCTGTCAAAGCAGGAAAAACATATTGCAAACAGCTATCCAACAGGTGTAAAACTCCAGCCTGCAGGTGACATCACATTGTCACGCTCGAGGTTTCCCAACAACGACAAAGTCTCTGATTTTAATAAACATCAGAAAAACAGGACAGATTTTTTTTTTTACTCAAGATCCTTAAGTCTGAACAAGAAGTCAGTGTGCTAGTGAACAGGTTACCCAAGACAAAACACACACCTCAGCAGACTGAAACCTCAGCAAGGCAAACCCATGAACTGAGCAACTGCAGCTAAGACACCAGGTACCCAGACACAGACCTAAATCCCACAGGTCACATTAACTCTGCTGTAGTACAGCAAGACACACAGGACATCTTTTGCTCCTTCTCCTCTGCAGGTTGTGCCTGCACCTACCTAGAAATACTCACAGCACTTACTGCTTTACTAAACCAATTATTCAGTATGTATATGAGGAAAAGGACCTGGGAGTGTGGGGTGATGAAAAGCTCAAGATGAGGCTGCAGTGTGAGTGCAGCCCAGACAGCAACTGTGTGCTGGGCTGCAGCAAGAGCAGTGTGGGCAGCAGGGCAAGGGAGGGGATTGTGCCCCTTTGCTCTGCTCTCCTCAGACCCCACCTGGAGTCCTGTGTGCAGTTCTGGAGCCCCCAGCACAGGAAGGACATGGAAGTGTTGGAGCAGGTCCAGAGGAGGCCACGAAGATGCTCAGAGGGCTGCAGCAGCTCTGCTGTGAGGACAGGCTGAGAGAGTTGGGGCTCTGCAGCCTGGAGAAGAGAAGGCTTCCAGGAGACCTTAGAGTAGCCTTCCAGGATCTGAAGGGGGCTACAGGAAGGCTGGGGAGGGACTATTGACAAGGTCTTGCAATGACAGGACAAGGGGCAATGGGTTTGAACTGGCAGAGGGGAGATTGAAACTGGATGTTAGGAGGAAGTTGTTTGCAGTGAGGGTGGTGAGACACTGGCACAGGTTGCCCAGGGAGATCGAAGATCACGTTGGGTGATTCTGTGCTCCACGACCTCCCTGGAGGTGTTCAAGGCCAAGATGGTCGAGGCCTTGAGTGACCTGTACTAGTGGGAGGTGTCCCTGCCATAGGCAGGGGGTTGGAACTAGATGATCTTTGATGTCCCTTCCAACCTTACCATTCTATGATTTTATGTGTACTTACATAAAATTAAAGCACTCACTATTCTTCTACTATTCTTAAATATTGCATAAAGTAAAACATATGCCTCAAAATTCATCTAAAAATCAGCGTCAGGCTGCAGCCGAAGAAAAGAGGAGGTTCCTGTATCTCTCTCAGGCATACAGTTACTGTGACTCCTTACAGGACACAGACTCACATAAACAGAGCCTCCTGTTCCTATGCATTCTATCTGCACAAAAAAATCCCCAATTCTTCAAATATACCATTAGAGGTTTTAAAATTCAACATAAACTCTTGGACACTGCTCCAGTTCTGATAACCTCTCTTTCAGCTGAGCCGGTTGGTTGGTAGTGATTTGTCAGATAAGTTACACAATGCTGTTTCTGCTTCCTGATTAGATAAGCAGATGAGTTGTTGGTTGGTTTGTTTTTTTCCCCCCCTTGCTCAAATATTCATATATAAAATTTTTCATTTCCTGGGAACACTCACAACTTGGTAATCCCTTCCCCACAAATCTACACACCCTTAAAAGTCAACCACAGACTGAAGGAGCACAGAAAGTTAAGCATCAGCATGCAGAAAGCAACTCTGTCAAGAAAGAAAAGTGAACAAACCTTCAGGAAGTTTCTCTTCCTCTATGTCACCTGCACATATGCTGTACACCAAAGGAAAGCAGTCAGCAGGATTTACTTGTGCCCCAAAGATGGGGCATAGGGAGCACCTGGCCTCAGTGCATCCCTGGCATTGCAGAAATGACTGGCAATGAATCCTCTGCCCAAGTATGTGCTAATGAGCATCAATTGCTTCGGCAGGCAGATATTTGGCAGTTTCTCCACACTGCCACCCGGAATGCTGCCTCCCAGGTCCTCACCTGAGTCAACAGGAGGAGGAGAAGCAGCCCATCACTCTAAACGCATCTTGAACACAACCAAGAGAAGCTAGCAGTGAGGGATGAAGCTAGCTGTAAGCACCTTTGGACATCATTTTTCTCTACAAAACCAAACACTTTGTTGTGGTCTGGAGACCACCATCTTCCCACCCCCTCCCCCCACCACGTTCTCCACCCACAGTTTCACTAATCTAAGAAGGTTCCTTTGTTAACTGCTTAAAAGGGAACAGCCATGTAAATCTGGTTGCATCAACTAACAGTTGACAAAACCTAAACAAGTAATACAACAACTAAAGTGAGATCAAATTTTCTACTATCAAATCTTCTACTATCCATGTAAATCTGGTCACATCAGCTACCAGCTGACAAAACCTACACAAATAATACAACAGCTAAAGTGAGATCAAATCTTCTATTATCCAGTAAATCTGGTCACATCAACTATCAGTTGACAAAACCTACACAAATAATACAACAGCTAAAGTGAGATCAAATCTTCTATTATCCAGTAAATCTGGTCACATCAACTATCAGTTGACAAAACCTACACAAATAATACAACAACTAAAGTGAGATCAAATTTTCTACTATCAAATCTTCTACTATCCATGTAGATCTGGTCACATCAGCTATCAGTGGACAAAACCTACACAAATAATACAACAACTAAAGTGAGACCAAATTTTCTACTATCCATGTAAATCTGGCCACATCAACTATCAGTTGACAAAACCCAAATAATACAACAACTAAAGTGAGATCAAATTTTCTACTATCAAATTTTCTACTATCCATGTAAATCTGGTCACGTCAACTACCAGTTGACAAACCTAAACAAATGATACAACAACTAAAGTGAGTTCAAATTTTCTGCTCTCAAAAAGGACAGTAACTTGTGGGGCTGTCCATCCATCATCCCCTAGTCAGGTCATATAAGTCTGATTTTTCTAAGACCCTGCTTACAATCTCCTGACACCACAAATGACACACCAAGGCCTACTCAGACAGATGAGATTGCAAAGAAAAACGGGCTGGGTTTGGTGTTCCACCCACCTCAACCACAAGCCTTGTTTATGAACAAAGCAGGCAAGAAAAGCCAATGTGTCACGTGGCAGACGTGTGCAAGATCAGAATAAGCACAGAAGAATCCCTGCAAGTACATGAGCAGTGTTTTCTGCAGACCAGTCTAATCCTTGACATTTTCTTCCCCACCTCTCTTAGTAAGGATTAGTGAAGTGCTCCAACATCCAGAACGGGTGTGGTGCAAACACCTGCATGAACAGACTGCTTAAGTGAATATAGCAGGAATATTTCAACACGTACTAATTTACTCAAACTTTGTGAAAGTTCTTTCTAAGTGATCTAAAGCAAGTTGGTACTTGGAGGCAATAAAATTCCCCAAGGTTTTCCTTTCCTAAATCAAACAGTCAGGTTTGGTTTTGCGAGCTGTAGAACAGCATTAAGAACTAGAAAAGCTACTAAGTGCTTCACGCTTGTCACCATCCTGATGTCTGCAATGAAATGACACTTTGTCTGAAAATACTTTTTTCGGGACAGTGAGTTTAAAGAGAGTCCTTAACCTCCCCCAAAACAAACAATGAGATAATGAGAGTTTAGAATCTAAACTGAACCGTTCTAAGAAACAATTTGGGTATTATGCATGACCAAGAAATAAGGATATGTTCCCATCTTTCTGTCTCAAGTAAGCTTTACATAAATTTGTGTTTCAGGACTTCTAGGCACAAAACATTTGATCTCAACAAATAAAGCTCCTTATGAAGGCCAAGCTCCAGCAGCAAGATTTTGTTTGATGGTTTTTGAATAAACACATTTTGCTCAACACTAATGAGAGATATGCAAACTGATTTGAGCCTTGGACCTTTTACCTGGAAATCTCAGTTCTGTCTCTTAACTTATTCTTGTGCTGGCAAAACAGAGAATTATAAAATGGTTTAGGTTGGACGGGACCTCAAAGCTTATCCAGTTCCAACCCCCCTGTGCCATAGGCAGGGACACCTCCCACTAGAACAGGTCACTCAAGGCCTTGTCCAATCTGGCCTTGAACACCTCCAGGGAGGTGGTGGAGCACAGAAGCACCCAACGTGATCAAAGACCACGCTGGGTGATTCTGTGCTGCACCACCTCCCTGGGCAACCTGTGCCAGTGTCTCACCACCCTCACCGTAAAGAGCTTCTTCCTAACATCCAGTTTAAATCTCCCCTCTGCCAGTTTCTACTCATTCCTCCTTATCCTGTCATTACAAGACCTTGTCAGTAGTCCCTCCTCAGCCTTCCTCTAGGCCCCTTCAGATACTGGAAGGCTACTACAAGGTCTCCTGGAAGCCTTCTCTTCTCCAGGTTGAATAGCCCCAAATCTATCTTGTAGCCTGTCCTCATAGCAGAGCTGCCCCAGCCCTCTGAGCATCTTTGTGGCCTCCTCTGGACTCAATTCAAGAGAGATACAGGCACATAAGTATCAAGCCAAGAACACAATCAAGTGTGCCATCTCTCTAAAGCTCTTCCAAATGGGGCATTCTACGTCATTTTAGGTAATTTTATTTAATGTGTACTCCATGCAATTTCATAGTTTGTCACATAGGTTTATGTCACTCATTAATTAATTCTTTTTTTCCAGAGCTTGTTTAGAAAACCTGTGGTTCTGTTAAGCTGCCAAGATGCTTAAAATTAAAGGCAGGTGTAATGGCAACTATAATGGAATGAGAAACTTATCACCATTTCTGAATACACACTATGACAGTACAGGTACTGGTGGGATTCCAGTGTTAAGCCACACTGAAGTTTCACCACGGTTAGGTTGTTCCTTGTGAACTGCCTTTGCAAGAAATACTTCATGACAGAAGCGTTGGGTATGCACATTGCTTGCTTAAGAGAAGAGAAACAAACAGCTACATTAAAGTACAAACCAAACCATTTCACTAACTGTGCTAAGTGTTAACCCCAGCATGACGCTAACAACGCATGTCACAGGCTAAATGTGTGAGTTTGATTTGCCTCTCCTGCTCAACGCTGAAGTTTCTCCTCTTGCAACTGACAGAACTGCGTCAGATACCCTTAGTCTGGAATGTGCCTGCTCATACTTATGGCAGCAGAAAACTCTATGGCCCAAATGACCTATGAGATTTGGTTTGCATCACTCCTGCTCAACGCTGAAGTTTCTCCTCTTGCAACTGACAGAACTGCGTCAGATACCCTTAGTCTGGAATGTGCCTGCTCATACTTATGGCAGCAGAAAACCCTATGGCCCAAATGACCTATTAGATTTGGCTTGCATCACTCGTGTGGCTTAGCCTGATGTAAGAGCACCTCAGATGTTGGCTGCTGGGTTGACTGAAAGTCAGATTCCACAGTGTGAATGAAGGACTCTGATTTTCACTAAAATGAGTGACCTCGAAGACCGTAACATAGGATTCCTCTCTGTGAGTGAACACTTTTCATTAGAGTTGTTACAGATAACATAGTGCTTGAAGCTGACGCACGGGTTTCTGTACTCTTCACAAAGAAGCAAGTGAAATGTTGCACCAAGGGACAGGGTCCTCAAATAAAATCCAATATGGCCACTGAGGATGTGTAGTCATCTTTTGACTTAACACCACCTCATCTTCCACCACGCCTGTCAGCTGCACACATACACCTGTTATAGTTGGACTTCAAAAGAAGTTGACACAGCGACTGTCATCTGCATGTATCCAGCCCTGAAGCACTCTTCGAGGCAAAGGGATCCATACAGTGCTAGACCACCTTGCCAAGGCCAAACCACAGTCATCCACAGCCACCAAGAGACAGACAGGTAGAGAGGTGTGCCAGCACTATCCACTTACCTTCTTTATTAAGCCTCATAACCTCCCTGCTTTTTCCACCCTCCTTTCCAGTCTCTTCTAGATCTACACCTGCAGAAGAGAAGCAGAGTCAGGAAGCGCCGAGGGCCCGGAGGTGTGCATTTATTGTTCGGCGAGGGGAGGGAGAGAGGTGAGGAGGTGAGCGGTGTTTCTACTTGCAACTGCAGAAGCACAATGGTCGAGCATTTGCCAGGGAGCGGAACGGCCGGGCCCCCCGCGGCAGCACCCGCCAGGCCCCCGCGCAGCATCCTGCGGCCCCTCCGCGCCGCGCATCCTCCCCCTCGCCCCCTTCCCCCACCACGGCGCCGGCCCAGCGGCGGAGCCCGCGCCGCGGGGCAGCGGCACGGCGCGGCGTGCGCCAGCGCCTCCCGCACACATGGCACCGGGAGCTCGGCGCGTCAGCTGAGCGCCCGGAGGGGCGGCACCTCCCGCCGAGCGGCGCGACCCCGGGAGGCGCGGGGGGGTGGGGAGCCACGGCCCTGTCGGGCCCCGACCCCTGGCCCCGCCGCCCGTGCGTGCGCTCCGGGGGAGGGGAGCGGCGTGCCGAGCCGCGAGCCGGTCCCTGCCCTTACTGTGCGGGGGGGCGGCGCCGTGCGCGTGCGGGGGGGCGGCCTCCCGCACCCAGGCGGCCCAGGGCTGGCCCAGGAACGCCTCGGGACTGGGCACGGGCCGCTCCAGGGCCGCCATGGCGCCGCGCCTGCTCCTGCCTCCTTGTTGCTTTTCCCGTTTCCTTCGGCGGCGGCGGCGGCGAGCGAGCGAGCGAGACACGGGATTCGAGAACGCCGCACGTCATCCTCGGGACGTTCCGCCGCCCACACGGGGGTAGTGTCAGCCCCTGCTCCCTATCAGATCGGGCTCCCCGTCGCCCAGCGCGCATGCCCGCGCCCCCCGCGCCTGCGCGCCGCGGAACCCGGCAGCCGGGCCTGACGCCCGCCCCGAGTGGGGCGCCGGACCCGTTGCGGCGGGGCCGTACCCGGCTGCGCCTCCCTGCAGCGGCCCGGTTCGGCTCGGCTCGGCTCGACTCCACGTCGCCCGACCCAGTGGAGGGGCGTTCCCGCGGAGCGGAGCGGGACGAGCGGCCGAAGAACCTCACCGGGAAAGCAGCCGCTGGCTTTGCGCGCCCCGCGTCTCGCAGCGCCCCGCAGTAAGTCCCCGGGATGCGCTCTCGGCAATTGCGGCCCGGGCCGCAGGCTGCGCTGTGGGGGCTCCCCCTGCCCTGGCTGCTTCCAGCCTGCGGATCACCTAGAACCACAGCCATTTTGTCGTCCAACTGCCGCCTGATCTGTGGCTGAGCACGGGCTTAGTCTGTTTGCAAATGATTCTTTCTCGTGTGTTTTGTTTTGGTGTTCTAGGATGTGGTTCAGCGGCTCTAGACTCGCAGGAGGTCCTGCTCATAGCACCAAGGCTTTCATCGTGCTATACACAGCTTACGGAATGGTCACGCTTTTCGTTTAACTTTAATGCTCTCAATTTTGGGGTTTTTTTGAGGTAAGAATAGAAAATAGCATTACAATGAGCATTCATGTACTACCTGATTTGGGTAAGGAGTTAGGGCAAAAGCCTGCTGGTCCAGCTCACACAAATTAAGCCAAACAAACACCACTGGTGAAGGATTTGGTTTCCTTTAGGTAACCTTACTTGACCCCACATGCAGCATCTTTCATACAGCTAGACAGCCCCATCAGGAGTGGTGATACTTCATGGAATGGTGGTGTAGGCTTTACATGGTTCCATCCCCATCCTACCTTTCTTTCCAGTCACCTGTTTAAGGCCCTTTGTCACTCTTTTTGCTCTTTTGATCTGCGTGGGACAGCTCTGAAGCACGGCGTAGAGTTAATCTGCACTCAAGTAAAAAGAACAGCATTTAAGGCTTGCTCAAGGGTTGGAGCAGTGGACAGAGAGGAGTTGCTGAAGTCAGCACTGCTGCCTGCAGAAAGGTACATGGTACTACAGTCTACAGTGGAGCTAAGTAAATTTCTTACAGTTCATTAAGACTTCATTTCACAGTGCTAAAATGGGTAAAAGTTTGGGGCAAAGGACAAGCAGCCTTTGCCTTGCATACTCTGTCAACAGATGCAGTATTAAATATAGATAGTCCTCACTCTCCACCTCTTCCAAAAAGCAGCTGGAAAATACAAGTCTTATCCTAAATACCTGGAGGCAAATCTAGAAGCTTTCATGCTGAAAGGCTTGTCCAGAGTGCCACCGGTCATGTAACATTAGCTACACGGAGCTAGAGGAACATGAAACAAGCAGAAGACTCACTAAGGTGTGCCTCAGAAGGGAACTAGTCAATTGCAGCAGACTTACTAGCAAGCAGTGTGAAGTAGCCATAAGATGTATGGCCTTAGCTACCTTGTACACAGGACTGCCAGAAGCAGGAAGGGTAGTCATGGTATAATACAAAGCCCTGGCAGGACCTGTTCTAGAATATTAAGTACAGTTCTAGCCACCTCCAACCAAAAAGTATGGAAAGGGTTATCAAAACGATCAGAGGAATTGAGAGAGTCTGTCATGTCTGGCAAATTTCAGCTGGGAATTGTTGTGACTGATGTATTTAATCATACAGAGACCTAATCATCTCTGAGGAAGGAAAAATAACAGACATAAACTGCTTATGCTGAGGTCAAAAACCCTTCTCACCTACACATAAAGCTCTTTGGTAAGGAATAACATGATGGAATTCTTTAGGAAAATTATAAATGGCATGAAGTTAATAGTCAACCATATTTGGCACTTGTGCTCAAATTCACTGCAAGATAGTGAGCCAGCGTCTTGATAGCAGCCAAAAAATCTCAAAGAACTTACACTGCAGAGCTTATACCATAACACTTCTGTGGTTACTTAAGAGGTATCTGGAGAGAAGATACAAAAGAAAGCTGTGTGAGCACCTAAGGAATCCCCATCAGTGAAAATTGATGTAAGATGTCAATGGTGATCAAGGGCACAATGTCCACCTGCAGACCAGTGACAAGTGGTGTCCCTCAGGGGTCTATGCTGGCACCAGTGCTGTGTAACATCTTTGTCAGTGCCATGGACAGAGGAATTAGTGCACCCTCAGCAAGTGTGCAGCTGGCACCAAGCTGTGTGGCACAGGAGACTTGCTAGAGGGCAGGGATCCATCCAGAGGGACCTGCACAGGCTGCAGAGCTGTGCCCAGGCCAACCTCATGAAATTCAACAAGGCCAAGTGTAAGGTCCTGCACCTGGTAGGACCCAAGCACAACTCCAGGCTGTGTGGGGAATGGCTGAGAGCAGCCCTGAGAAACAGGCCCTGGGGCTCCGGGGTGATGAAAAGCTCAAGATGAGGCTGCAGTGTGAGTGCAGCCCAGACAGCAACTGTGTGCTGGGCTGCAGCAAGAGCAGTGTGGGCAGCAGGGCAAGGGAGGGGATTCTGCCCCTTTGCTCTGCTCTCCTCAGACCCCA